>JAFBJR010019384.1:3391471-3666974 GCA_016785285.1 Brachirus orientalis | reverse complement strand
AGCAGAGGGCAGTACCTGAGATCCCCAAATTCTGCTCCAGTCTCTGCAGTAGAATTTTATGATCAATGGTGTCAAATGCAGCACTAAGATCTAACAGGACAAGTATAGAGACCAGACCATTATCTGAGGCCAAGAGGAGGTCGTTGGTAACTTTAACTAGGGCTGTTTCTGTGCTATGGTGTAATCTAAATCCTGACTGTAAATCTTCAAACAGCCTGTTACTATGTAGATATTCACATAACTGATTCACAACTGCCTTTTCTAGTATTTTGAAATGAAAGGAAGGTTTGATATTGGGCGATAATTGGCTAAAACCTCTGGGTCGAGGGTAGCTTTTTTAAGAAGGGGCTTAATAACTGCAACTTTAAAAGCTTGGGGTACATATCCAGTTAATAAGGAAATATTGATTTGATTTAAAAAGGAGTGATTAATTAATGGAAGAACATTTTTAAACAGTTTGGTGGGGATGGGATCTAACTGACAGGTTGACGGTTTTGATGAGGATACTAGTGATGTTAATTCTGGGAGATCTATGGGGAGAAACTGTGTAACTGTATGTCTGGTGCTTCTAAGGTTATTGTGCTAGAACTTCTCTCATTACCACTAGAAGAGAGGAGGTGGTCAATTTTTTCTCTTATTGATGTTATTTTTTTCTCAAAGAAATTCATGAAGTCATCACTGCTCAGTGTTAAGGGAATAGATGGCTCAGTAGAGAATGTGATTGAGAACACATATGTTACATACACACCTGAACAAATCATAATGGCACAGGGAAAGAGCTACTATACAATAAATCCTAATTTATGGATGAGGGAAGTTTAAGCATTAGTTTTCAGTGACCTGAAAAATTAAAATGCAAAATTAAATTCCTGACAAGAAATATTAAATCCATCCAACCATCTCCTTATCTTACCTTTAGGATTTGTTGTTTTGTTTCAACCTGATTGTCCTACTGCATACCCATGGGTATGTGTATCAGATTAACCTCACATTTCTGGCTGATACACTCAAATAAGATTTTCAACAAATAGTAATTTCAGTTCTGCAATGTAAGACCCTAGACAGGTATGGTTATTCTTAAGAAAGGTTTCCTCATCTGGCTTCTGTTTAAAACAATTTCTCATAGAAAATGACCAAAAATAGGTCCTGAGCAGCAGACCAAAAATAATTAGGTGGGTTAGATTAATGTATTAATCTGTAAGATAGAAGACATGCACATATACTTACAGAAACAAAAATCACCAAAGCATCCACACATAACATTAATCTGCTGTGGAGCAAAGATATTTGGAGTGCATGACATGACATGATGCAGACATAAATGTGTGTTGCGTGTCTTATTCTATACCTGATGTACTGATGATTTAATAGTAATGTGGCTTTTAGTCATCCTAAGTGGACCGATGTCATCTAACGTTATTCACAAGGGCAGAGGAGATGCTGGCTACTGTCCCAGAGCTGACCAATGAAGTCCACCACATTGACAAATGCTTTCTGACCTTAGCATGTGTGTCTGTGAATGATGAGAACATCAAGGTAGTGTGTGTGTGTGTGTGTGTGTGTGTGGGAATGATGTCAAAGTACTGCACTTCTATAGGGGAAGTGTGTTGGTGTATATATGTGTATGAGAGAGAGACAGACACAAGAATGTATAAGTTAGTTTCAGTCCACTGCTTGTCACTCTGTATGTATGTTTGTGTGTGTGCATGTGTGTTCTTCTATTTGTTACCTCTTTGGGACCTTTTCTGGCATAAACACTGACCTTGTCAGGACTAGTAATCCTCAAAAACATTGTCCCGATGAGGCAGAACCTCATTTGTGAGGAACTGGTGTGTAAGTAATCTGAATTGTGGTTAGATTAAACTTAGGGTTAGGCATTAACTGGTTTTTGTTAATGTTGGGCATAACACTTTGTTTAGATTGTTCAAATGAATGGATGTTAATGCAATTTCCAAAGAAAAAACTGTGCAAATCTGTGTGTGTTCTTGTACTTGCAGTGAGGACCAAAAATAGTATAAACCCTACAGAGTGAGGACATTTTGGCTGGCCCTCACTTTCTGTCACTCCTTTAAAGGTCTTTTTCAGGCTTAAGACCTGGTTTTAGGGTTAGGGTTAGAATTGGGTTTAGGTTAGGGTTAGGCATCTAGTTGTGATGGTTAAGGTTAGGGTGAGGGGCTAGGGAATGTATTTTGTCTATGAGGGTCCTCACTCTGATAGAAACGCAAACATGTGCGTGTGTGTGTTGTTTGTCACAAGAATAGGAGAACCCACAATAATGTCCACAAGGTCAAGGTAGATCAAGGTTAATGTGTATGTGTGTGAGTGTGTTTGTATTAGCTGGAGGGAAAGAAAGGTCCTCTTGTGTCAAATTAGCTTAGGATGTGTTTATACATCAAAGTTGAAACAATATTAAAGGCTGACTGGAGATATTCTAAGATAGTTTACCTCAAATCTGAAATAACCTAAATTATGTAGACAGAATATAATGTAAATTCAAATAAGTGCCCCACAGGTAACTCAGCTGTGTTGCATGTGTGTGTTTGTATCTAACTATATTGGATGGTTTCAGTCCAGTGCTCACACCAGAGCCCCAGCCTGAGACGTGTGTATTATAGAGTTATGGACGTTCCAGTCCAGCGCCCATGCTCCCAGGCTCCACAGTGAGAATACCAAGAGTGTGTCATGGTGACAAACCGATGTAAGGTCATGACACAACAAGGTGCATGTGTGCATGTCACTTGCACTGAAGCGAGAGTCTAGTTCACTGCTCCTGCTGACGTGTACAACAAAAACTTCAAGGTAGAGCAGCGCTGGTGCTTGTCTGACTTGTGAGCAAGCACATGCTTCATTGGGAACAACCTTCAGTGTAGCAAATCTACAAAAGACACGAGTATAGCTGCCATTTTATCTGCATGTATTTTCAGCTTTACACATGACAAACAGACTGGCTCATGAATTACTCACAGGAGCCAATAAATTACCTGTTGCTAGTTGTTTGATATTTAAGTCTCCATAGTTTGAAGAAAGTGCAATGCTGTGCTTACAGGCTGCTAGAAAAATATAATACACAATGAAAGCATAAATGACACAGAGGCACACTTCCTGCCATGACAAAATATAAATGTTCTGTCTTTATTCACCTGCAACAGGCTAATTAAATATTGAACTCTCCAACTGGCTGATCAAATATTCATTCTTGCCACGGGGCTGGAAAGTACTCACATTATTTTGTCGAGTGGTCTCTCTGAGAGATCACAAGTTTTGTTCCTGGGAAAACTAATGTAATCTTTATTTGCTAAATCAATCATTTCTGGGCGCACACTGTGCAGTAATGGCTAGCACTGCTGTCTCACAGCAAGAAGGTCGCCAGTTCGAGTACCGGTCTGACTGAGGGCCTTTCTGTGTAGAGTTTCCATGTTCTCTTTGTGTGTGTGGGGGTCTTCTTCAGTTACTCTCGTTTCCTTCCACAGTCCAAAAACATGCAGAGATTAACTGGACACTTTAACTGAGGTGTGAATGTGGGAGGGAGTGGTTGTTTATGTACATATGTTGGCCCTGCGATGGACTGGCAACCTGTCCAGGGTGTGACCTTGCCTTTTGTCCAATGTCAGCTGGGATTGGTTCCAGCCCCAATGACCTTCAAGTGGTAGACAGTGGCTGACTGAATGTATCCTTCTTGCCTGCTTGTCCTTTGCTCTTTGTTTAAAGGGAGAGTAAAATGCACCTTCTTATTTATGATCATCTAACATTTAATACTCCAAACCACATCAAATTGTTGTCACTTGATTTATCAGCAGTGCGAGAGCCTAGTATTATTTCTTTATTCTACTTTATAATTATAAAATTAAAGATTGTACATTATGAAGAAAGATGAGGCACACAGACAGAAAGGATGAGTCAGACAAGAATCCACCTAAGATTATTAGTTTATAACACGTTTATAACATGCATTTAGTGACTGACCTCACATCATGTACGTATTCTATTCTATCTAAAACAAAGACATTTGACAAAGTGTGCAACATTGGTGCAAGATACTACAGATAAACACAGATAGCTATTCTATTCTATTCTATTCTATTCTATTCTATTCTATTCTATTCTATTCTATTCTATTCTATTCTATTCTATTCAAGAAATTCATCAAGAGATATGTAAGGTATAAAATAACCTTACATATTGATCAATAGCATGTTGGGAAAGAAAACTAATGTTTTTACATTGTTTGAATTTTACCACTCTTTTTAAAATATTTTATATACTGTATATACTTTCCTATTATGGGACACTGTAACTACCATATTCTGTTCATTCCAGTTATTTAAATATAAACTGGATGACTCTTTGATGCCCACTTTTGATTTATTTTTGGAAGAAAGTTACACCTCAATTTTTGGCAATCCCTAAAAAGCAGCCACCAGTGCTTTATGAGTGTCTTTGCTTGTTGCAGGCTATCTGATAGTCTCTGTTTCAATTTGACAGTCAACATCCATACTTGTTTTCTTGTAACATATGCTAAAAGAATACAGCTGTCAAGGTGCAAGCAATTCAGGACCCACATGTGTTTCTCAAAACAAAAGTAAAATTTTAATGAACTAAAACAACTTACTTAAGGGCAGAACACGGCAAAGCAAAAGACACTGGGAGCACAGGAGCCCAGGAAAACAGAAGCACATAACTGAATGAAACACCAAATTAAACTGAAAATCCAACAAAGGAGGCTGGGAGCACAGAGATAAAATACATGAGGGAGGCGCTGATAATGAGACACAGGTAAAACACATCAGGGCAGGGCAGACAATCACAGTCTCCACATGTCTCCATATAAGCCTTGTAACATACCGACATACCGACATACCAACATACCAACATACCAATGTACCAGTATGTGCCTTGACAATTGTCCTTCTCTGTGTCTGGTATCAGCAGATTCCCAGATTCTTGTTTAACCAACCAACTGCTGCCAACAGTATTGTGGGGGGCTGTTTGTGATAAAAAGCCAAACATTAACACCTTTCCCCTGAACTACTGCACAGACCGCCTTGATGCTCTGTGTTGTCTGGTCCTCTTGCAAGAAGAATAAACCTCATAAAGACGGCTTCTGCGGCTGCTGCTTTATTTCTGCACGCACCATGGTCTTATTAAGATTTTGCCACAACACAGGTCACCAGTTCATTACTGGGCCACCACAACAGCAACACACATTTTCACTCTGCAGCTGTCTCAAGACTTCTGCCTATGACTCTACATGACAGCACTTCAAAGTTAACTCACTGTTTTGAGTCAGCCAAGAAATACATGTTTTTACTTCTGTGGCATGTATTAATATGGCTTCCATGCAAAACAGATTAGATCTGCAACTTTAGTGAGTGGTCGCGGCAGGTCATGTGACTGCCTCCTACTACAGTCCAACTCAAAGTGAGGAAATCCATTTTATCAGAGTGTGACAAACTCAGTGCTGCTATGAAAATGAGTGGTGACTTGATCCCTTCAAAAATTCAGATTGATCAAACGAATATGCAGTTATTGTAATGTTTACTCTTGGCATGAGCCATTTGTGGCAGGATCATGTTTTGTGTGTTTTTACTTAAATAATGTGCTATTTCAGTCAGGTAGCAAATAAACCCATTTTTTATATGTAACAATTAAACATGAGCAACAGTTCTTACATTAATACATCTCACAATGTTATTGCATTACAGAAAGTACAAAGACTGATATGACACTGTTTTGGTCATGCTCCTATTTCTCTGCAGGACATGTTCACATTAGGTTGTCTGTTTTCTGTGTCTACTTCTATTTGCCACATTTCAATGCTTATATGACAATGTTTTTTTCCCCTCAGACCCAATAGTTAACTGTTCACTGCTGTTATATTTGTGCAGACTTGCACTGTGGATACCACATTATTTCTATGTCCAATAACTGCCACAAATTCCAAGGGAATCTATTTAAACATTCTAGTATTATATAGTATATACAGACTTTATACAGACAAATATTGTGTGTAACTTAAGTCCAAAAACCACCTCACTAGGAACAAGGATACATGTATGAATGCGTCAGGTTTTCTAATATGGACTGACATTTTTACTTGGGTTTTCCACAAGTAAAGCTGTTTTGTCCCAGGCTTTAAATTTGAGAGCATTCTGTATCAGTGGAGAAAATGCTTTCCTTTAGAAGCTGTTGTTTAACCTATTTGCCCCCAAAACTGCTTATTAGTTAATTGGCAAGCAATCCACATTTTGTGGCAAAAGAACTCTGCAGGCTTCAGGGTTGTGTTGCACATACAGTATACTGTATACTTCCAGCAGGGCCACTTGTCTGTCATGTTTTTTTTTTCTCTCTTTCTCCCCCCCCCCCCCCCCCCCATATCATCTTCTGCTTCTCCTCATCTTTCTCTCAAATGAGTCAAATTACCGACTTTATTCGTACACGCATGCTCGACTATTTGCATGCCAATGCTGCTTATCTATCGCTCTCTGCCTCTCTCTTTCTCTGCAGTTCCACTCATAGAAGCTTTATTGGCAAGAACGAGGACAATACGCTGTTGCCAAAGCAACACTACATTACTGAATTTTTTTTAATGTGGAAAAACAAGTCGTCAAATACATAAAACACTAAAACAGCCGGCTCTCTTTCCTCAAGAGGGGACCCCCTTACTGTGCGGCAGATTACAGTCCCACTTCAAGGGTTGCTAGGTTACCACATTTATATGACATGTTCATGGTGATGCCACTCATAATTTTAGTTTTGGTTTCCTTGTCCCATAATCTTGCATTACTATGTTGTCAGTGTATGGTGTTCATTGCTTGTAGATTTTATGATGTACTCTATGCACACTTTCCTACATTTTTCTGCTTTCCTTTTGGCTTTTATAAACAAAAATAACCCAAAGAAAGAAAACAACTTCTGGATTTTAGTTGTTGCCTGTGTGTGAATACATTCTTAATTTTTATGATGTTTCATGTCTCCACAAATAATCAATGCAGTATGTCTACTGGAGTGGACTGCCCAACAGTCCTATTCCACCGAAAATATGAACCGGTCCAGTAGCTTTATTTACAAGGCAAGTCCGAAACATGAGTGGCTGTAAAATGTAGTGACTCAATACAATCATTTCTCAATCTACAGTTTATTTTTCTGCTCACATTGTATAAGATCTGTGACATAAACTGACATAAATGTTGGTAGTAGGTAATATATTCTAAAAGACAATCATTTCTTTGTTCTCTCTGACTCACCCACATCGTCTGACAGAACATGAAATGAAAATGGTTAACAATGTGTTATAGGAGGTCCATTTGGATTATCTTGATTTTCTTATTACATGTAATATTATTCATATACACAAGGAAGATTGCCTGTTTACAGAATGTTTCTGGAAAACAGCCTTCAAGCAGCAGTTCTACAATAGTTCACTTGGGCCTGCTGATCAGCAAAACTGCCCAATTAGAGGGCAATGCTGGAGAGAATACATCTTGTGTCACTTGATACCTGTATTGCATCACTTGTGCAATACAGGTATCAAGTGACCCTCTTTACTGCATGTTATGCCCTTTTTCATTTTTGTTTCTCTCTCTTCTGTCTCTATCCAGTAAAGGCAAAAATCAAAAAAATATACTTGAAAAATAACATTTTACCATAAACTACAATATATACACATCAAACCACACCATGTAAAAGTTACTGTATGTGTTTTACATCATTTTTTAAGCTGACACCTCTTGTGATTACTGTAATGCCAGAAACAAACTTTCACTCTGGGCAAAAACTGAAATAGTGTAGTAGATGGTGAAGAAAAAGCATATGTATGGAATAACCCAGAAATGGTAATTTTATAATAATTTTTTTCACTATATTATAGAATAAAATACCCTGAAATATACTTACAGATATGTAACTTAGCGCAGTCTCATTATTCAAATTGAACTTACAACATTATTTTTGTTGTTTGTGTCCCGTGACTAAAATGTCTGTACATTTGTATCTGTGGAAATAAGTGTTTTCCCTTCATATGCAGAAGAACAAAACATGCAACAACAAAGCATGAATTGTGGTAGAGGTAGAAGTAAGGGTCTGACCTCAGGGCCACGCTAGTTAATATCCATGTCAACTACTGAACAAAAACAGGTAAGCAGATATGTCTCCTTACATACCAGCAAATGCAAAAAGTGTAGTCAAGGGTGATCTAATCACTCACAAATTAATACATTATTCCAGGATCAGCTGCCGGCGTCCAGTTTCAGCTTAAAAATTCTGCAAATATAAATGTGTTCAGTATCGCTGTTCAAACCAACATTTGCTTTGCCTTTTTATTATTTTTGAATTTAATGTTTCTATACTTCAATCTGTAAATGTAAATGAACCATGTAAAAATGTAAATGTGTTGTTTTATGTTCCCTTACAATATGAAAGCTACTTAAGGTGATGAGAGACTGTGAATGATGGTGAATGATGTATTAGTATGATTTTTGGTGTGTAAATAAGGAATTGTTTGACCTCTCAGACATTCACCAGACTGCTACAAGCTCCCAATATCTTGGTTGTGAAAGACTGTGAAGTTTCCCACTAAGGCAATTAAAATTATGACAGTAATTCTCTTTGAACGCTGCTTGAGTAAACACAGCAGGTGGTGTGTAGCCTCTGCATAAATTCATGGTGATCTGACAAATTGGAGTTGATTCATTGTTTTCTTCTCAGGGTATTTGAACAGAGGCTCATGTTTAGTCACAACACAAAGCTGACAGAGAGGTAACAGAGTCAGGCTGATCTGAGTTTAACATCAGGATTTCTGCAACACTCTAGGATGCTTTGTCACGTAACTGTGCCCATAGGTCTCTTGATGGAACAGCTGCTATATTAATTTAGAGGCCAGTGCCGTGGCTATTTGTAACTCAGCAGTGCCTTCGGCAAATAATCCTCAGGCACAGATAAAGAGGGAGAAAACATGCACTGCTTCAATCCACTGTTCTTGATGAATGAAGTGGAGCTTTGCTACATATGTGACTCAAACATATTTTCAAACAGAGACACTCCAGTCCTTGAGTGATGAATGATGAGATGGCAGCAGGAAACCCCTTTCAGGCTGCCATACATGGACATCAGTTCCAGGACTGTGGGTTTACATTAGCAGAACTCCCTGCAAAATTGGTTATGATTTGAGTCATAAATATGAAAAAATATTATAAAGTAGGTCAAAGTTGTTCTAGAATAATAAAACGATGTTTTATAATGACATTTAGACCAGGAACCAGTGCTTTAAAAACACAAGCACACACACACCACACAAAAAATAATGATTCTCTGTTATATGTAAATTCTAAATTGGTGAATGTAATGCATTTTTTTCTCTTCATGACTTGCAATTTCAGATCTCTAAGCATAACACCAATGAACTGGTTCAGTCGGTTAATCCATAAACCAGTCAATAAACTGACCATGGAACCACAACTGGTGATGGTCTATTTTGAGGCATTTTCAGTAATTTAAATGAAAGGAAAATTCAATCTGAATGTGAAGGTAAATAACTGTTATTTATTTTTTGCCTAACTCTTGTTTAGGTGATAAAAGAGTAGGAAAAAAGTGTTCTCTCAGGTGGTATTGTGAGCAATCAATTTCCACATTCGTAGCTGTCTAGTGCTTTTTATTGACTCTAACCTCTGCTGAAACCAGTCCACTGAGGACAGCCAATTATAGGGCTTTTATTTTCACACTGTGCAGGTATGGCCCCGACATGTCAGTCTCTGGATTTACTTCATGCTGGTGCTGTGAATCAATCAATACTCACCCTCACCTGTGTTATATTCATATCCACTGAACTCCAATACCACTATTACATTACACACTACACACTAGATTCCCTAAACTGTTGATTCAAATGAACAAGAAATTGCGTTTGTTATCCATTCACTCCCTCTCCCCTCTTTGGTTTCTCCTTCCCCACTCTTCCATCCTCATTTGTCTCTCACCTGCACCAATTTTCCTGTCTTTCCTTTTATTTCCTTGTCTCAACCTTTTCATCTCGGCTCCCTCTCCTCCTTTCATCCTCATTTACATGTCACTCACCCCTTCATTAGTTGCTGCTTCTTCCCCCCATTGCCATCTGACATCTGTCTCTTACCTTCCAATCTATGTCCTCCCCTCCCCCCGAAACGCTGTGAGTAATACAAATAAGGCACACTCCTGCCTCTGTGCGCAGTAGTGTGTGCCTCCGAAATGCTGCAAGTGTATCAGCCAGTGCTACATGCACACATGCTCCATCCTCCATACTAGCACAGAAGAATCAGTGACTTCATTAATGACTTCAGCCTACACAAAATGGTGGGTGTGTGAAGCTGACATTTTAAGAATCAACTATGTCGATATCCAAAATGAAGGCTTGCCCATATGGGAGCCAAAGAGTTTGCACTTGGATAGAGAATTAAATGTATTCAGTATGTTTAGTGTTTGCTATGGGGTGATATTAAATTCTGTTGGTATCCTTTGTACACTGCTCAATATAAACCTGTAATTAACCAGTAACAACATGGCTGAGAAATTACAACTGATGAGGCAGAATCTTTAGGCAATCTAAACAAATGCTTATTGGTCCATAACCTAACAGCCAAGAGAAAACGTATGACCCTATTGTTTTACCTTCAAGTGAAGGCTTATCGGCAACAATTAGAGCTAACTTTTTGTAACAGGACAAATCTTTTACAGTATGAACATGCAAGCTTTCAGTTCGCACTTAAAATACATGTCACTTTTATGACATTTGTGAGACTAAAATCATAACAAAATCCACTCACTGGCCACTTTTTACTTTAAAGTGCCACTTTAGGTATATCTGTTCATCTGCTAATTAAAGCAAATATTTAACCAGCCAAGCATGGCAGTAACTCAATGCTTTTAAGGCACGTATACATGGTGAAAACAACCTCCCAAAGTTCAAATTGAGCATTAGAATGTGGAAAAAAGGTGATTTTAATCACTTTGGACGTTTGTGCCAGGCAGTTGTTCAGGGTATTTCAGAAACTCCTGAACCATCTCCAGGGTTTACACAGAATGGTACAAAAAGAGCAAATGTTAAGTGAGTGGCAGTCCTCTTGGCAAAAATGCATTGTTGATGCCAGAAGTCAGACTGGTTTGCGATGATAGAAAGGCCTCAGTAAGTTGTAACAATGATTCAAATAACCATGCAGAAGATCATCTCAGAATATCCAATACATTATATACTTTATTAGGTGTCCTGTGTACTTAATGAAGTGGCTGGTGAGTGTAAAGTAGGTAACATACACTGTTTCTGTATGTTGGCTTCAGCTTATGACTGTTTGAAGAGAGTGAATGTGCATCTGCAGCATAGCCATAGTCTGAAAGGGACAATTAGTTATAGTTTTCTCCACCCTTTATGTTCTCTGTCATTATAACGTGATGACGTTATAATCTAACACTGTGCAGTAATGTCCACTCTCATATTCATCTAAACAACCATGTCTGCTCTGCATGTGGACTTGGTTCTGTCTTATAATAGCATTTGTTTTAGAATCATTTTGAATGTCATTTTTTTTTTATCTTAGTTGCAGTCTGTGAAAAAGTACTGTGTGAAAAGTGCTTTATAAATAAATCAAACTTGATTTGACTGACTGGTCACATAATGTGATAGGAGGGATAAAAATAAACTTAAAGCATGGCTACACCAGTGCACCACGGTCTGGGAGATCAGCAGGAGGACAGAGAGGCTCTCAAACAGCGTTATGGGAGTTGACTGAAATTGAATTGTAACACATGACATAAATGAAATCTCGTATGGAGGGGGAACACAGAATGAATAGGGTGTTGGTGAAGCACTTGTTTTAATATTACCTACTGTCCAACTAAAAGAAAATTACTCCGATGAAGCTGGCTTCATTGACAAATTCGCTTTGTCTCTCTGTGTGTGTCACTATTGTAGATGGTATACAGAAATAAGAGACAGTATTCTCATTGAGAGTTTTGATAACAAATATAAACCCCATGCATTAAAAATATGACAAAGATGTGATTAAAAAGCAACACTTTTATGAGAAGAGCAACAGGTTGCAGTAAGCATATTAAAGGAAAATGCATTCTTGTTACTGTGAATATTCTGACTCAGCCAGTCATTAATTGTCTATTTTTTCTTTTTTTAATTAAGATTTGGTCTAACACTGTCTCCAACCATTTCTTCTTTCCCCACTAAACATTTTTGATGTGATTCATTTGAAATTACAAGCAACCACCAGCATTTATGATTTGCTTTCTTTTGAAATCACTTTGTATTATGCAATGTCTCTTATTATGTCTGTTAGACAATATATACATTATATATATATAGCGTGTCATTTAAATTAGAAATAAGGGTTATATGTACAGAATATGTGAACCATTGTAAAAAAAAAAAAGATCCTTGTTTGTGAGTGTGCTTATCTGTGCTTATCTAATGAGTGCTGTACAGAGTGGTGAAAGAGTTAAGGAAAGGTGGTGGTGTGTGTCAAAGAGACAGAAAAAGTGTTTAAGACATCAATGAATATTTTAAAAGAGAATGGGTGGGAGCTGAGGGAGGGTTGGGTGAAATGAAAGAGTCAATATGCTGAGAGAGGGAGAGATAATTTAATAGACAGGCAGAGCAAGTGTGTCGGAGGAGAGCTGGAGAAGCTGGGGGAAAATGAACGAATGGTGGATTAAGTTGGACTAACCAATGAAGAAAGTGAGTATTATTAATTTAATAAGATAGATAAATGGATATACGGATTAATTGTATATGTTTAAAAAAACATACCTAACCTGGACTGCCTTGTAACAGATATAATGTGCTTGGTTGCAAGTAGATATTGGGAAAATGGAGAAGGGCTGTTACAAACAATTCAACAGAGCCCAAGGGGCATTTGGGATATTCATTTTATTTTTAAACTGTGAAGTGTATGCACACATGTGGACACAAAATTGTTCAGTCAATCAGCTGCTCTGCTTTCCACTGTAATGGAAAATCCTATATCCGTATCAACTTTTTATATATTTGGCTTTTGAAAATGCCCTGTATAGCTTGTGTGCAGACACGCATGTACATGAAGTCTGCAACTCCATCTCACAACAAGGCAATTGTTTCATTATAACTGATAAGATATACAAGTGCGACCTTAGACAATTGCTGCCTCGCTAAAAACTTCTCTCTGTTTCCCATGACTTTGATTACTTTTGCCTCCTCCCTGTGTAGCCTTTTGTCTATAAGAAGTTGGGATTCACTCCACACTTGTGAACTCCTTTGCAGACCCCCTTGTGCTCTGTAAACCTGTTCCTTCTGTAGAGTAAAACACAAAAGACAACTGGTGGACTCTCAAAACTCTTTATTTCTATCTCACCCAGGAACACACAAAATTTCCACAACACCACTCACAATTCTTCTTCAGGAAACACAAATAGTATACAATCAGGCAAAAAATAAGGAGTGATGTTTCTCTTTTAATTAACAAATCTTCTTTTTAACTTTAGATAAATGTTACATATGCCATGGATTACAATGTAGGGCACATTTTAATTGTACAGAGTTCTGGTGCTTCAACCTTATGAGTCAGTGAATCATTCAGAGGATCAGACTCAGGGGTTACAATCTGGATTTAAATTGAGTGATTATCATGGTAAAAAATGTCAAATTGTTTTGAATTAAATTGCATATAGAAAGGTTTCAGGGTATTTTGCATATTAATGGCGTGGCTTTCACGTCCCAGGCTGCTGCCACTCTGTTGATCTCACACATACTACCTGTGCCTCTTAATATTTTTACAACAGAGGAAAGACAAACAAGCTGGAAATGAACAAAAACATCACTCAAAGATTTTGCAATCCTTATATACTGCAAAAAGGCAGAAATACAGCCCACACAATTGCAACGTTTTTTTTTTTAATCTCCTTTGCAACCCCTGTACAAAGTGCCAGAGGTTTAATTGCTATGTTGTTTGATTAAACAGATAAATAGATTAGTTATGGTACAATATACTGTAGCTACTATCTGTTTTTATACTTAGTAAAGTGCAAAAATGTGAAAGATGCCAAGTTGACACAATAGGACTAATTGGCAAGAGCTGGGTATAGAATTCCAAGTGGAACAATACAGGAGCGATTTCAATAGAACGGTTTAGAAATACTGCTTGAAATCACACATTTGTTGACCCAGATTGTTTTATAGTATGACTGCAGTACGTTAGCCCTTCACTGCACAAGTGCACAAAATCACTTCAATAAACCACTTGACCTCTTTGATTTTATTAATGGTGGTTAAAGCTCTGTTGGTTTTGATACAATAGTGACTTGGGCAAAATCATGGTTTGGGTTGAATAAACAACAGCAGGTTAATGGAGCTTACTTGTCATTTTATAATAACAGAGATTGCAAACCTCTGTGGAGTTTCTCACTGTGTCAATACTCCCCTATCTCACAAAAATAACAATTAGGGGGGGAAAAAAGAATCTAGAGCTGTGTCCAGATCACAATCAAAACTGCATAATTTCCTCCTTGGGCCATAAACCACATCTCCATAAAATGTCTTCAACATATGCCCTTTACGTTTGGAATTATGCTGCTCACAAACAGAAATATAACCTTGTTGGAGGTTTCACTATCAAATGTTGACTGTCAGAAATCTGAAAAAAAAGAGATATGTGTTTAAATCTGGATGTTTTGTTAACCAGACCATGTGCCCTGATGTCCTTCATATGACGACTTATTTTGATAAGGGATATCAGTCTCTTGCTCATTTTTTCTTGCAGGGTGTATGTGGACTTTAGGGTCCCCTGTAAATGTCATGACTGCTTTCACTACCTTTTTTTAAGGTCTTGCTGTCCTCACAGATTCAAGCGTGATGTCTATTTGGAAATGACAGCTTTGAGTCCAGGTTCACATCAGTTGCTCACATTAGCAAACACTGCAACAGGAAATAAACTCTATGTACTCTGACAAGACAGAAGTTTTGGTATTGCCACTGAATTCATTTCAAATCAGACTCCAAGGTCCGTTCTCATCCTTTATCCAGATAATAGACTTTTATCATCATCTTTTATCCAAGCATGAACTTTGAACATCTCTCCCAAATACCTTTTACTTTGGTTGTGTAATATTTACAGAACCAAACTTGCTTCCTCTATGTCTTAAATCCTGTATATTCTTATTTGTCTTTCTCAGCTAAGGAGATGCGATTTGTCTCCAGGTTGTACAAATTCTTGTAGCTTCTTTTTTTCATGCCCTAACATCATATAACTTGATGTTTTTTTTGTTTCATGCACTGCTTTGTTGGTGGTTAAATGAATGAGGGGCAAAGCTTTTCCTTTTTCGGGCATAATGGCTTTTGAAAAAAAAATGTAGGTTATAAGTGAGTGCAATTTTTGGACATAACTTCTCTAAATGCATCGCCACAAATACAGCCTTTCCACCTACTGACCTGCACTGACTTGTTTCTATTGCCTTATTAAAAACATACTAAAAAGTGAGGGAGGACTTGGGAGACAGGAATAGAGGGCAACACTGGGGAATAAGCAAACAAGTGCACAGGGCAGACAGAGAGGCAGACAGGCAGGCAAAGAGATGGATGGGAGGATGGAGGATCATTGAGGGGAGGAATAGAAAGTCCTGAATGCTGCTGCGGCAGGCTGTGCTGACGTGAGGAGTGTTCCCAAACACAGTTAGTAGCGACTGCAGACCCACTGCATTACCATAGCCACACACACACACACACACACACACACACACGCATACACACACGCACGCACATGCACACATGGTGCCTAAGGGAGAAAGCTGCTCGCAGACAGAGCTGAGTAGAATGGGGACAGAATCTCCTGTTCTGGTCCTGAAGAGGTCACTGTGCACTCCAGCACCATGTGAAAATGTGATAAGGTGAACATGCATGTGTGGGGAAGAATTGATGTATGTACTATGTATGTATGTATGTGTGTGTGTGTGTGTGTGTGTGTATCTGGGCATGTTTGCTACAGGTTTATATGAGCATGTTTTCTTCACGTTTCATTTATCACTGCCTATGGGGTCTGATGGGACCTTCTACAGGTGTGTTTAAACACGTGGAGTCACTTCCATATACCAACATGCTTTGGTAATGCAGTGTAGTGTGCAGTGTGCTGTCCTGTGCACACCCCCATCTCTCTCTCTCTCTCTCTCTCTCTCTTTGTATGTATTGTGCTATCAACACTGACCTTGTCAGCACCAGCTGACCTAATGGGAACCAAAGCTCAGTTCTAATGAGGTATGTCTGAGGTTAGGCTTAAACAGTGAATTATGGTTAGGTTAAGGTTGGGATTAGTGATTAACTGGTTATGGGTAAGATTAGGAGTGAGGCTTTGATCAGGCTGGTCAGACCTGTGTGTGTGTGCGTGCGTGCGTGTGTTCCTCTGCACACAGGTCAGTCCCTCTCTTCTCCTCCATTCTCTTCTCTCCTGTTTGCGCTTCCTTTCGGAGCTGTAGGTGCGTGAGCCTATCATTGGATCAGTAGCTGCTGCCTGCCACACTGTCCAATCGCATCTCGGGAGAGGAGGTGAGAGAGAGAGAGAGAGAGAGAGAGAGAGGTGGAGAGGGAGGAGGAGGAGGAAGAAAAGAAAGGAGGGAGATTGATCATCTGAATGTCCTGGGCCTTGGAATCCTTGAAGAAACACTTAATTTTCTTCTTCACCCAAAACGTCTTCTTTTTCACTCGGCTCTTCCTCACTTTCACCTCTCTCGGACTGAAAGCTTGAGAGTTGTTTTGTTTTTTTTGCTCCCCCCCCCCTTTTTTTAGCATTAATCCCGGGAGACGTGCCACCACCACCACCATCAGCAGCGGCGGTGGTGGTAGATGTAGGAATATCTCAATATCCCATCCCGGGCACGTCGGATAAGCTGCAGCAGCAAAAACACGAGGCGAACATTGCGGTGGACGGGAACATGATCCGTGCGGTTTCACGCCTCTCATCCAGACCGGGTGCAGTATATCCAACATTTTGTCATTTCAGGCTATTTTTTTAACTGCAGCGTGAATGCAGATTCAGGTTTCGCGTCTGAGTGAGTGTGTCTGTGTGTGTGTTTTTTTTTTTTTTTTTTTTTTTTTTGCCGTAGTCAGCTTCAATGGCTGATAGAGATTCAAACAGGATATTTAACCCAAGCAACCGCTTTTTTCCTCCCATTTGCTCTTATCTTTTATTTTGCTACGTTCACCTTTCTTGAGAATTTAGATAATTATTTTTTTCTGTATGGAAATATGCAAGAGGGTGGGTGGCAGGCGGGTTTGCCTTGATAAATGGAGCGTTATTCATCAGCGTGTGTGTGATCACCACTGGAATGTTAACTAGCACCTTGGACAGCAGCAGACTCCGATACAATGGCACTACAAACATAAGAGGAGTCAGAGCAGACCACTGGTCATTTTTACGGTCTTATGTCTTTGCTGCTCAGAGTGTCTATGAGCATTTGTATGTGTGTGTGTGTGTGTGTGTGTGAGAGAGAGAAAGAGATCACACAGATATTGATGTTCTCTGTGTGCATGTGTGTGTGTGTTAATATTCAGCCCCCAGGCCCTAAGAGAGATAGTGTCCGCTGGGGAGCAGCTGTGTGTGTGTGTGTGTTTGACAGAAGAGAGAAAGGCAGAGCATAGAGAGATTGTGTGCAAGCATGTGAAGAGATTTAAAAAAAACGTGTGTGTGCCTCCATCTTTGGTAGAGAGGAAAAAACCCTGTGTGTGTGTTTGGTATTGAGATACATAATGAAGGTGTGTATGTGTGTACAAGCACCTGTGAGGGAGAGATAGACAACAAAGTGTATGTGTGTCACACAGGCATCCTACCTTATGCTACATGCAGGTCAGGAGCCCCGCAGTGTATTCACAGTTTAATTAAGCATGAGATGTGACTCTCCACCCCTCTCCAACTTCACCCACTGCCCCCTCAGCCAGGTCCTGTGATCTGTAAAACAATGTGGAGCGCCCACGAGGATGTGACATACATCTGCAGTTCATACCTGACACACACACACACACACTGGATTGCACATCTATTCTTATTAGTGTCTTATCCATAACCATTTAATGTCTAACTCTTATCTTAACCTCAATCTATATTTGATTTCTTACCTTAACCAGTTCGTTGTGGACTACTGGTCCTGACAAGATCAGTGTTTATACCATAAAAAAGCCCTAAAGAGGTTCTAAAGAGAAGAAATTGCATTGTGTGTGTGTGTGTGTGTGTGTGTGTGTAAGTGTGTTAAGCTGAGTGGACAACATCTCATTTGCCCTATCTATCTCTCTCTTATCTATTTTTAACATGAACAACAGTGAAGTAACACATCGCTCTCATGTCATTTGTATCTCACTTATCTTTCTTTCTCCCTCTTTCTCTCTCTCTCTCTCTCTGTATTGTACATATTTTAATTAATTTCAAACAGTATGATTATTCTACTGGATACGAATTAAATGCACCTCTTTCTTCCCGTCTCTCTGCTTCTTTTTCTCCTTTTCAGGAAGCGGTTTGAGCTTGTTATGGGGGTGACCGGAAGGAGAGAGTGACAGAGGAACAGTGATGCTACTGTTTACGTAACGAGAGACTCTCTCTCTCTTTCTCTCTCTCACACACACACATGCATTCACATGTAAGCACACACGCACATACACACATACATACACACTCACATTGCCAGTCCAGGACACACACACTCACTTAAAAACTTAAAAACACACACCCAGACACATTTTCAAGGGACTCACTGAGTCACCACACACTCACAGGCAGTGAATCAGTGACTCACACACACTCATAGACTGACACACACACAAGGAGAAAAGGTTGTTTGCAAAAAAGCGGGACCGCTTGTTGTGTGTGCCATGGGTCACAGTAAGCAGCAGCTGTGTATGAGTGTTGGATACCTCTGAAGGTAAACCTTGTCCTCCCCTGGTCACTCCTTCTCCTCTCATCCTTCTTGTAGCATCCCCTAAACACACCAGTCATGTCTGAGCTAAGGACCAGGAGAACTCCCTCGTCTCCTCTTCCACCTGTCTCCTTCCTGTGTGGGTCTCTTTGCCTCCTCCTCTATTTCTGCCTCTCCCTTTTTTTCAATCCGGCATCTGCACAGCAGACTGTGCCTGTCATCTCCACGGCACAGGGCCGCATTCGAGGCATGTTGACCCCACTGCCCTCAGACCTCCTGGGCCCCGTCATCCAGTACCTGGGAGTACCATACGCAAGGCCTCCAACAGGCGATCGGCGATTCCAGCCACCTGAGCCACCTTTACCTTGGCCGGGAATACGAAATGTGACACAGTTTGCTCCCGTGTGCCCACAGTCATTGGATGAGAGGAGCATATTGGGGGATATGATGCCATCGTGGCTCACAGCCAACCTGGATATAGCGGCAACTTACCTCACACACCAGAGTGAGGATTGTCTCTACCTCAATATCTATGTGCCGACTGAGGAAGGTGAGTGAAACCAGTGATTTGCACAGGCGTGAATGAATAATTACACATGTTTAGCTTTCAGATTTTAGGCTAAACAAAATGGCACTAGCGCCTGGCGATACTTCACGGATCAACTTAGCTGTGACAAATGAATCAAACATGGACATTTTCTTAACAAGTAATATTAAAGGGGCTACATCTAAGAAATTTATTATATCAAGACACAAAATTACTATGATATGTCACCAGCTTAAGGAAATATCTTAAATTAAAGTTCTGGCTTTACTGATAATGATGCAGCCATTATTTTCACAGAATATTTTTTTTCGCAGGCCGCAGAAACTCAGAGATACAGAAAATCTCATAGCACTTGAACACATAGGATCCCAGCAAAGGGCAGCTAGATGCTTTGCAGTGGTAAAGTGGTAAATTACCAAACCACAAAAAGACTGACTACCTCTCTCAAAAATGTCTGTACCAGAGGAGAAGAAGGAAAAGGGTCTGCAATAGGGAATTTTTCAATGTAGACAGCTGTAAATTGAGAGGGAGTTGATGACATATACCGTAACTCAACACAATCCTATACTTTGTCGGTAGATATTTAATGTATATAATGGTGTTAAGGTCACTCATTTTCTCTGCACTTGTTCCTGACACACCAACATTAACCAAATAGGTTCTATGTTAACAGAAGGTGGTACACTTATGTATGTGTAAGTGCTTCAACACAGTTTAATGGTGAGTTAAAAAAAAAATGCAGCCTCATTTCTGTATTTGGTCAAATTTGGCAACCTGCTTATATCATGCTGGGATTGCAATGACAAGTCCTGTTGTGCATACTGTGCATTTATTAACTTTAATAATTTTTTTTATTTGGGGCTCTCCACTCACCTGACCTCTCTACCTCCTTTGCATGGCACTGGCTGAACCAACATTAAATATGCAGACACTTGCATAAATTGCCAAACGGGTTAACGTTTCTACTTATAGAGGAAAGTGGGAAGGACACAGACTCACTCATGCATACATATTGGTTCTTAAAGTTGCATGTGACTCAACGTGCATACACGCAAGCACAGGGAGGCAGAGATTACCTCTGCTTTTTTTATGCTCACATGGTGATCAAAGGTCATGATTCATATTAATGGACATATGGTGGAGAATCAGACACATACCAAAAATCAACAGGAATATTTATTTAAACACAGAATGTATTTTACAAAAATGGAAGTAGGCTTCTGGTAGTAAAACAAACTCCCATGAGCAAGGCTGTGCCATGTCAGTTTTCGCAAACAGTAATTCCACCTGCAGCCAGTCACGTATTGGACTATACACGCTTTCAGTAACACTGGTATCTACGTATATGTGCAATGATTTATTATCTATTTCTTCTAAATGAAAACATAGTTTACCAAACTGACATCTAATTAGGACCATAACCTTCTCAAAAAAATGTCTGATGTTATTAACCAAGTAAGATGGATGCTCATTTTCCTATAGAGCTTTCAAATGGGATTCTTTTTGCAACCAGTGGAGTTGCCCCCTGTGGCTGACAGCTACTTCCGTCCTTCTTCCTGGGCTTCACTTTTCAAACTGGAAGACTATGTTATTTTTTTCTATGTTCAAACAACAGTCATAGTCAGTCATCGTAATAATGGTTTCCTTTGTCTCCCAGACATCCATGAGGAGGGGGGTCAGCGACCTGTGATGGTCTATGTCCATGGTGGCTCATACACAGAAGGCACTGGAAACATGATGGATGGCAGTGTGCTGGCAAGCTATGGCAACATCATTGTCATTACTCTTAACTACCGCCTGGGAGTACTGGGTAAATTTCTATGTCTTATTTTGTTATGTACCTTATATAAAGAATGTCTGCAGTTTTCTTAAGACTTGCTCTGTTTATGTTGCCGTGACTGTTTGTGCTTTGTGTTAATGTCGTTGGAATTGAAGCCTGTAATCCTTTTGGCTTCATTGCAAAAAGCACACATCAGTAATTTCACAATTTATTCAGTCAGTTCCACCATAGGTATATCCTACATGTGTAGTGACACAGAACAATCAATGCATGTAGTGGTGAATACTTACTTTGTGCACATTAATGGCTGTTTTTTTATTTCAGTGGCAATTGGACTTGAATGGGACAGCTCCAAACACAGTCAACCAGGCAGCAGTCTAAGAAACCAAATTTTAAATAGCTTTTGTGGTGCTTTAACAGCACTGCAATCTTTAAGTAGGGACTGTAGAAGTGCAAGTACTGCCAATATTATTGAGGATACCTGATAATATTGCTGACTTAACATATGCTTATTGCATAGCAATTTATTTAGTGTGTGTGTGTGTGTGAAGCAAATTTAAAAGAACAGATAGGTAACGTTATAGAGGTAGTGTAATGGGGAAAAAAATAAAACTAAATAAAATTATGGTTACATTTGAATTCATATTCCATTTGCTTATTTTACTAAAAGGTTGATGCATTGTATATTTTATGAATGAAGTTTATTGGTGGATTTAACTATTTTTGAGACATAATAATATATATGGTTTTATGCATTAAAATTTAATTGGTTTCAAAATAAAAGCCACATTATAGTCACCATCTGGATTGCTCATTCTTTAGTGAGCGACAAAATGTGAAATCCATTAGAGTTTTTTTTTTTTTAACACCCACAGTGCCTTTATTTTATTTATTTATTTCATTTTATTTTGAGTAAAAACGTGAACAGAATGGATGCCGCGTGTGGAAGTAATCCCTTGAAGCCATTTATTTCCGCTACTAGCATCAACTCTAATGTGATCCTTTTTACCTCCATAGCTCTTTGTCTCATTTCTCTTTCAACATGGAAAATCTGTTTCCATGTGGTTTGTCTAATTTTAGACAAAGCCCATGAGCCAAATAAAAGTGATCCTAGCATTTGAGTATTTAATAGTATTTATTAAAAGCTTACTAAACCTGGGTGGGAACAGTGAATGGCTAAAAGCTTACAGTACTTTGAAGGCATCATTCACTGTACTACACCAAGGGCATGTGTGTGCGTGCGTGTGTGCGTGTGTGTGCATGCGTTTGCATGAGTGTGCGTGTGTGTGAGCACAGCCTCATATTGATTGCAGTAAGTCAGAATATGAGATGTGTGTCTCTCCACTGGCTGTGTTAATTATGTCCTCATTTTAAATAATTGCTACCCACTATTAAATAATTTATAAGATGACATTAATTCAGAGATTCCAGCAGGTTAACAAAAGCTGTGCATGTAGCAATTTTATTTATAATTATGTGATATAGTGTAGTTCATACAGCTATATTAAAATTCATTAGACTTATTTGGTCTCTCTTGTAAAAAGATGCATATTTTGTGAAATAAAAAATAAATGATGAATAAAAATGGTACATGTATGCCTATCAGGCTTTTGGATACATTAATTAGCTACAATAATTTTAATTATTTTAAGAGGAGGAGTAGAAAATAATTTCCTGGGCATTTGGAAGCTAATTTTCTTTAAATTATATATTATATATTGTTTTGATTTCTGTTGTTTTCTGCAGTTTTGCCACTTTTCGTAGTTCATGTGTACACAAAACACATGATAATATAGTACAAGTTAAATTAAAGGAACAAGGAAAATGCTGTCATCCTGTATTGCACAAATCCCACATGCTTCATTTTGTCTTCATGTCCATCCTGTTTTTATGCTACCTTCACTATGATCATCATCACCATCATGATCTACCATCCATCATCACAGACTTCTTCCTCATCTTCCTTGTCATCATAAGTTGACAGCATGAGGTGAGCACATATATGCAGCAATGTACCATTTTGCATGTTATTTCCTTTTCCCTTTTTTGTTAATCATTCTTTAATCAGCTGAAATTGGAGGAGGTTTCTACAGAAATGTAAGAAACATAAATGATTGACCCACATTTGCTGTAGTTTGTACTTCCCGAGTGTATGTGAAAGCATCCTGCAGCTATTATTACAATCCAATTAACATTATATCCATATAATGTCCCTCTTGTATGACAGGGATTTCTGACAAAACGCACACACTGTGTGTAATGAAATGCATTATTTTAACCACACTCTTTTTTGTTGCTCATTATACTCTTGTGTTCAGAAGCAGCTTGAGGTTAAAACAACTGTGTTTCTGTGGTAATGAGATATACTGAAGTGGAGTGAGCCATTAGGATCCTGTGTGCTCACTTAATAAATTCAGCAGTAAAGTGAATAAGGGATAGCTTTTGGAATTGCAGTGGTATACTGTATGTGTGTAGGTTGATGCGTGTTTGTAAGCTGATACTCATTTGCATGGGTGTCCTTGTTGATTTGATCCAATTTCCAAGGGATTGTAGGAGGACGTACATCATTTTTTCATTCACTTCTTTTGATGGAGACTTGTGCATAATTGAACAGTGGGGTTGCCGTGATTTCATATCAAACCTATCATCCCTGTTGTGATCTCCAATTTGTTTATCATTTTGTGAGAGGAACTTACTGTATCCACAGGAACCTGCAGGAATATTGGAGTTTTCATAATTTAGTTGCAATTTTATTAATTAATTAATTCTTTTTTCTGCCTGTAGGGTTTCTTAGTACTGGTGACCAGGCAGCAAAAGGTAACTATGGCTTACTGGATCAGATCCAGGCTCTGCGCTGGGTGAAGGAGAACATCGCAGCCTTTGGAGGAGATCCAAACAGGGTCACTGTGTTTGGGTCTGGGGCTGGAGCCTCCTGTGTCAGCCTCCTCACGTTGTCTCATTACTCTGAGGGTAAGGGAGAATTATGAAACAGAATGCTCCTTATTCCCCTGACTGTAGCTACTTTCAGTCATGCACTGAGTTCTGGACATTTTGGCTAAACTGTCTGGAGTGATGTGATGTGGTGTGATGTGATGTGATTTGATGTGATAAAGCAAATGTTGGCAAATTTTGTTTTCAAAAATCTCCATGCCTGTGCCCAAGTCAAAATTCCACTACATATGTGTGAGCTCATGTGGAGATACGGCAGGGAAATCTCCTCTTGCTTGAATATACTGGAAATGTTCCTGCTGTTGTGAACATGTCTGATCCAATCTCCTGCTGCTTTCTTCATATGTGGTTGTCAAACTCCAGAAAATTTCCACTGCCAAATTCTTGTTTTTTTTTGTGGAGCTAATGTCTGAAAACAGTTTATGTGGCACGGAGGTTTTTTCATTTTTATTACTTTTAATGTATAAGCAAATGGAGAGGAGGTAGGTAATGTGGTAGGTGGGTGCTGTGACAGCTTTGACATTTCAAATTATGAGACTTTTCAAGGTCTCCAGTGGACCGATTTGCTGGTATGAATGCCTGAGTAAGCCATTGAATCCCAGTACATGAATAATACGATACAACCTACTGTGTACTGTGACTCACATATACATATACCTAAGAGCTGTATTGTTTTAAACTTTTAATCCTCCCCTACTAGAACCTGGTGCTCTAATCATGACCCGTTGTCCTTTTAAATAATGTATGTCTGTGATTTCAGTGTTTTCTTGTTGTGGGATTTTCTTATGCAGAATTTGCATAACCTTCAAGTGGGCAATCATATGTTTATGCATTAATTCATGTGGGTGCCTATGCATTCATAATATATACAGTATATACGTATGTGCCTCAATGCTTTATTCCACCATTTAAATTCATGCTTGTGTGCTCATGTGTTTCTAAGACCTGTTCCATAGAGCCATCATCCAGAGTGGCAGTGCTTTGGCCAGTTGGGCCGTCAACTATCAGCCAAGCAAGTATGCACGGCAGCTTGGAGAGAGGGTTGGCTGTGGCATTGATGACAGCACCCAACTGGTTGCCTGCCTCCAGGGCCGGAGTTATCGGGAACTGGTGGAGCAGAATGTAACGCCGGCCAAGTATCATACTGCTTTTGCCCCGGTGATTGATGGAGATGTTATACCGGATGACCCCCAGATTCTGATGGAGCAAGGAGAATTTCTGAACTATGATGTGATGCTCGGGGTTAATCAGGGCGAGGGTGTGAAGTTTGTGGAGGGCATTGTGGACTCAGAGGATGGTGTCACTGCTGAGGACTTTGACTTTGCTGTGTCAGACTTCGTGGATAGTTTATATGGATACCCGGAAGGCCGTGACACACTAAGAGAGAGCATAAGGTGAGTGAGCATGAATACTTCCCTGAATATATCAAAGTTTAGCAATTAAATGAATCTAAAAGTTTGAAACCTTCACTTGAAGGGCAAAGTGGTCTTGGACAAGTGTTGGTCAAAACTGAAGTCACATTGTCAAAACTCCTCACACAGTCAGCAAAATAGGAGGGTATGTGGAGCAAGCACTGAATCACAAAATGCATTCAGTGATCACAGTTACCAAAATTCATGAACTCTTCCCTCAGTCAGAGTCCAACACCTGCAAAACAGTGTATGCATGCAGCACATTTTTCAAATGCTAACACGCTTTCTTCAAAATGTTAAAAAAACACAGTCAAAACAGAATGATGTGAATTTCTTTTTATTGTTTCTGCTGCAGTTTTGATTGAATTGATAGGAAATATAAGCAAAATATTGCCTATAAAATGAAATTAGAATTATTCCAAAACACAGCTGAGTGCAGTTTGCAGCTGAAAACCTATCCAGGGCTGTGTTTGGTCAGAAGACAGTGAGTGAATATGTTACAGTGAGTGAATATGTTACATTATACATTATACAATAATGTATAATGTATCATTTTTTTGTGCATATAGAGACAGTTGGCTTCCTGACCATTTGACAGTGTTGTGGATGAATGAGCTCGTTTTGAGACATGTACGATGTGTTTTGTTGTAAGATAAGAAACATGTTGGTAATGCAGACTGTGTGAAGAGCTTTGAAAAAGTAGCTTCACTTTTGACCAATGCTTGTTAGCAACTGAAAAAAACTGTAATTGAAACTCTGTCTAATTTTAAATGAATCTTTTGAAGGTTCATGTACACGGACTGGGCAGATCGTGACAATGCAGAGACCCGCCGAAAGACTCTGGTAGCACTATTTACAGACCACCAATGGGTGGCGCCAGCAGTTGCCACAGCTGATCTTCATGCTCAGTATGGGTCTCCTACTTACTTCTACTCATTTTACCACCACTGCCAGAGTGATGCCACTCCTCCCTGGGCGGACTCCGCCCATGGTGATGAGGTAAAAGGAGATCATCGTGTGGTATTGCTTTAACATTAGCAGCAGTTGTTGTTTTAAGCATAAACATTATTGTAATATTTTATATAAAGAAGAGTGTTTTGTTGCAAATTGAGTGACAGTCTTTGATATTAAGCTCTAAATTAGATTGAGACAAACATGTTATTGACCAGTATCATTATTTAGATACACAAACAAATCACTACATCATTATTTTACTTTTGAAGCTGTTTTAATCTATATGCTCTCTACCAAGATGATTAGATTGTATCATGTTCATCGTCTCTTTGATATTTGTTGAGTAATGAAATGTTCATTTTTTGATTTAGGTGCAGCCTTGTTTGCCTGATATTCATCAGGGCATTTTTTTGTAGTTTGCATTTGAGGGGGAATGGATTCCAAATGATTAGTGATGACTCATCAAACTGAAGATGTTTACTTACTTGAGTTTAGGTTCACTGCAGTTACATATGAAATGGTTTCTGTCTTCACGATGGTGGGATTTTGTTATGGTTCAGTTATGGTTAGAGTTACGGTCAAGATAATTACTGAAATCTGTTGACTCCAACAGTAAGCTGTTCTAATTTGTGTGTATTTCTGTAGGTGCCCTATGTGTTTGGTGTGCCCATGTTAGGACCCACTGATCTGTTCAACTGTAATTTCTCCAAGAATGATGTGATGCTCAGCGCAGTGGTCATGACTTACTGGACCAACTTTGCCAAGACTGGGTGAGCTATTTAAACTATGCTGGTGTGAAATGTTGGGTGTGTTTATTCTCTTCAGTTTAGCATTAACTCAAGAAATTGAGACAAAAGAAGGAAGAATTATATTCAGTTATCTTAATTTGTGCCAGCTCATACATGCATTTACATATTTTTTTTCTGATGATATCTAATCACAACTCACATGAAGACAATGCCTCATTGTGGTGAATGAAATTTGCTGTCACTGGAAAACAGTTTTTTTCTCATCCTCTTATCTTACAACACTCTCAGGAGACAAGGTTTTGGCAACACTAAGTGTTGTTGCTGCGACTGTGGCCAGCTCACTCTTGATTTTACAGAAACAAATCTTTTCCAAGTTATAAATGAGACAGCCAAAACTCAACTCCATGGTGTCATCAAGAAAAACAGCACACTGCCTCTCCATATAGTTTATAACATTTCATGCTTTAATTTGTTGTACCCATGTTTGAGCAATCTAGTAAACATGTAGCAAGTATGAACACACTCAAAGTGTAGTTAGCCCACCGATTTGCCAGTAGCTAAGAAAAATGTAGTGGTAATGGAGGGAATTCACATTCAACTTTTAAAATCCTGACATTCCACAAAGATAAGAGTATGTTTTATCTCCCCACTCTGACATGATGTATACAAGATAAAAGTAATTGTTGAGGATGGACCTTCGTTCTGTAATGCTGAGAGTGAAAAATTACCAGTAATTAATCCAATGGAGGCTCACTTCACTGAGACTGCTTCAAATTTACACAGGCATCTGCAGTTTAGACCTTGATCTAAATCACCACAGAGCCTTTGTTTTCCTCAACACTAAAGCACAGAATCAGGGCATTGTTCACACACTGTCTTTAATGCAGGTGTGAGCATTAGGCGAGCATGTGGTATCGAGTTGGCCGTGTCTAACCTGTCTCTAGTCTGTAGTGTCATTACCACTGCAGCAGGCTGCATAGCAGAACCACAAAGGAGGGAAGTAAAGATTTCATTGTGTTTTCAATTATCAATGGGGAACTTCTGAGGAAATATTTCACTCAAGTAGCTCAGATGGGGGAAAATCCTGCAGCTGCTTTTAATATCCAGTAATGTAGTGATGTGATGCCTACCTGCTTTTATTTTGTAAGCCTCAGTGTGGACGAATAAAAATGGTGCCCGTGTGCCAGTAGTTCTCTCACTCTCAAGGTGTTGATTAGCAGGCGAACGCACAGTGTGCAAACTGCAATTGTGTAAAGAAATGCTTCTGTTTTCATCTGCAATGTTTCAGCTGCCAACACAAGTCCACAAATAAATGGTTGCCCATGTTTGTCACAGAAGTGATTCCTTGGGATGTGCACACACACACGTTTGTGCAGCTATCCTTTTAAGGACTCTCACTGACTTCCATTCATTTGGACAGCCTGACCAAAGCATTATCCCTGTCCTTAACCATAACAGGTTGATGTGTAACCCCAGGGTTCTCAAACTGTGGTACATACACAAGCTTGCTTTTGTGTTACTTGGAGGAAAACCAGAAACAATGTTCTGCTATACATAAAAGGGTACAGTATGTTTGGAGTGGAGGAATTTTGAGTGTGTAAAAATGAAACAAATCCAACCCTATCCAATCCACTTTATTTATAGAGCACATTTAAAAAACAACACGATTGTCCAAAGTGCTGTACAGTAATATTAAAATACTTAAATAAGTATTGTCTGTCTGTCTGTTTAAATAAAACAGACAAAACAGACAAAAACAGCAGTTATGCAAGTAGCCATCAGCTCATGCGGTGTCAAAGGCCAAAACAGGAAGTGAAGGGGCTTGTCTAATGTTTTAGGCAGAGTCAGAAGCAGCTGATCAGCAGATCTGAGAGTGCGATGGAGCAAAGTACTGAAGTAAGTCAGAGGTATGGTGGAGCAAGGCCATGCAGACATTTAAAAGCAAATAAAAAGATTTTAAAAAGGAGACCTGTGAAGAACCGGGAGCCAGTGAAGAGTGGCCAAAATGGGAGTTATGTGCTCACGCCTGGGTGGACCGGTTAACAGGCGAGCATCAGCTTTCATAACCAGCTGCAGGAGGGAGAGAAGAGGTCAACATAAAGGGTATTACAGTAATCAAGACAAGTTGTGACAAAAGCATGAATAACTCTCTCAAAATCCTGCTGTGACAGAACAGGTTTAATTTTTTTTCTCACTGTCTCAATTAAAAGAAGCTCTTTTTAACTACAGAGCTGATTTGCGCGTCAATTTTAAGGCCAGAATCCATTTTCACACCAAGGTTTTTTATGATGCTTCTATGAAAAGCTGCCAGGGAACCCAGGTCAACTGGGGGCATCAGAGTTACTGTTGGCTCCTAACAACATACCCTCTGTATTTTTGTTGTTGAAGCTTAGAAAGTTTGAAAGGGACATAAATTTGGCTGTCAACAACGTAGCAATGAAAAGATATGCCAAGCATATACAAAGAGAACAATAGAGGCCCGAGAATTGAACCTTGTGGCACGCCACAGTGGAGGGGTTGACACAAAAACGTCTTCCAGTCAGGTAAGACCTAAACAACTCTAAAGTTGCACCTTTAATACCAGCCCAGCCCAGTGCTTTAAGTGTGACATAAGAATGTTATAATCCACTGTGTCAAAGGTGGCAGTCAAGTACAAAAGTACCAGGACAGCATAATTGCCATTGTCTGTTGCCAAGAGGATGTCATTGAAAACTCTCAGGAGTGCTGACTCAGTACTATGAAGGGCTTTAAAACCTGACTGGAAAACCTTGAAAATGTTCATTTACTTTCCAAGAAGGACTGTAACTGGATTGAGACCAGGATTTTCGAGAGGAAAGGGAGTTTGGAGATTGGTCTAAAATTGGATAGGTCTGTGGGTTCCAGACCAGGTTTCTTGATCAGTGGTTGCACAACCGCATGTTTGAGATTCACAGGTAGCACTCTAGAGGCCAGACTGCTATTAATAACAACCAGGACAGATGGTTCTATAACAGGGGGATCTCATCTAAAGGAGAACCAGAGGGCTTCATATGGCTGAAACTGGTCAAAGACAGCTAAGTAAGGGGCAAAGATTGATGGGTCAAATGAGGGCTCTGCTGGAGGAAACCTTAATGAAAAACTGGAGGAAGTTTTCACACACTTCAATAGAGACATCAAAATTAGCAGACTGAGGAACATTAAGAACAGTGTCAATAGTGCTAAAAAGAACACAAGGCTTGTGGAAATTTAATAAGATTATATCAGAAAAGGGTTTCATCTTAGCAGCTTTCAGTGTTCTGATAGTGAAGCCAGCAGCCTTTCAAAATGTCAAGACTTCTGAAGCTTATCCTTCTTCCACCTACGTTCAGCTCTCCTGCACTCATGTCTGGCAGCACGGGTGATGTCATTCCATCATGGCTCGGGTTTAGGTTTGCAGCGCCAGGTTTTTTAATGGAGCCACAGATTACATTATATTTTGAGAGGAAGTGTGGAACCACAAGGTTAACACCTCACTATCACCACATAAGTAGGGCCCCATAGTTAGTTTCAGTGTGGCGATTTAATGCAGCAGAAAACTCAGCAGTGGAGGAGGGGTTAAGCATGTGGGAGCACCACGCATGAGCGCACGGTTTGAGAATATGAGGGGTGGAGAATCTCAAATAAAGCAAGCATGTGGTCAGAGAATGCAGCATCACAGATTATAATGTCAGAAACAAATAAACTACAAGATGAAATAAGATCAAGTGTGTGCCCATGTTCATGTGTGGGACCAGCCACAGATAACAAGATAAAAAGAGTCAATAATATCTAAAAAGTCTTTCACCAGCGAATTATCAGGACAACACACATGAATATTAAAATCACAGATGAAGATCAATTCAGACAAGTCACATAAAAAAAATTCTTGTTGTATTTTAACAAAAGAATAAATAAATGAAATGTAATGAAGTTGCCTTATCTCTCGTTCCATCTTAATTTAATTTCTCTACACAAATGTCTGAAGTCTATGTGAGAAAGAGATGGATGATGAGAGAGCAAATTATCTTATTGGGAATAAATCTGCCTCCTGTGAAAAGTCTGAAGCTGACTTTGCTCAACCTGTTTATACCACTGTGTTTTAATGTTGGTGCTCAATATTTTTCTCATGTGATACTTGGTATGAAAAGTTTGAGAACCACTAGAACCTTAACCACGATTTACATCCTAGCCTTAAACCTTCCTTATAAATAAGGGTTTTGCCTCATTAGGACCATGTTTTGGCCTCCATGAGGACCACTGGTCTTGATAAGGTCAGTGTTTATGCCAGAAAAGGTCTTAAAGATGTAACAAATACACAAATAAAGGAAACACAATGGGAATCTGAGGTCTAAATGTTGCTAGACGGATAAATATTCACACACTGTATACACTGCAGTTATACTGTGTGTTTACTGAAATATGATGAATGTTGAATAAAATCAATGGTCTGCAACTAAACCACATTTGAGCTATATTTACAGAAAAATAAAACTGCCTGAAGTATTTTTTGACACTGGTTTGTCTGTTTGTTACTTGGATATTGATTAGAGATGTGTGCCAGCTGGGATGGTTAAAGTGGCCAGGAAGAAAGAAACTCCTTCTCCTTGGAGGACAGCAGGGAAAAGGTCCTCAGCAGCTCTCTGACATTTGCAAAGCTGAAAATCATGAAATACAATTTTTTGGCACTTTCACTGAATATGCTAGGTACAGCACTTGGCTGTATTCTCTGCTGCATTTTGTTTTCCCAACTTGTTTTATTCCCTCTATATAAATGTGTACAGTATCAAATCAAACAAACACATGACTCATAACCACCAACCCCTGAAGATGTGAATAAATACAGTATGTCTCTATGTTTCATCCTTTCTAGTGATCCAAATCAGCCAGTTCCTCAAGATACCAAGTTCATCCACACAAAACCAAACCGCTTTGAAGAAGTGGCCTGGTCTAAGTACACCCCAAAAGAGCAGCTGTACCTCCACATCGGCCTTAAACCCCGTGTAAGAGACCACTACCGAGCCACCAAAATCTCCTTCTGGCTCCAGCTCGTGCCTCATTTGCACCATGTCAACGAGCTCCTCCAATCGGTGTCCTCTTTCACGCATAGCCCCTCACCGCAGGACGACACTCCTTACTCATACACTAAGCGCCTGTCCAAAGGTTGGCCTCCGAGCAGTACACGTCACCCAGGACCTCAAGGTGGGACCCCTCAGCCTCCAGAGACTGCTGTAGGCCAAGGTGGAGGGGAAGACGGCGTCCGTATCCCCACTGAGAACTACTCCACTGAACTGTCTGTGACTATTGCTGTGGGAGCCTCCCTCTTGTTTCTGAACATCCTTGCCTTTGCAGCGCTACTGTACAAGAAGGACAAGAGGCGCCTGGAGCATCGGAGGTCCCGTCCACTCCCTCCCCCAAGACGAGATATCACAGCGGCAGACGTTGCTGCCCACTTACAGGGTGAAGGACTGATGTCACTGCAGGTGAGCCAGCATGTTATTGTATGTATTTTGTTTCTATGTGTTCACACAAAGGGCCTTTTTTAGTAGACCAATAAAACTAATTTCTGCCCTTTTTTAAATAATGACCATTGCTGGATTATTATTTAATTCTACAGGGTGTAAAATGTAGATAAAATTATTTTCATTTGTTTGAAATTAAAAAGTGTACAATCACCTGCTTTTATGAATTCTAGTTTTTATTACCCCGGAATAAACCTTTTATATTTACAGTATATCAGGAAGCACTCTTGCCTTTGCAGCAAGAAGACCCGGCTTTGCAGAAAGGCATGGAATTTGCATGTTCTCCCTGTGTGTGTGTGAGTTTTTTTCTGGGTTCTTGGGCTTCCTTCCACAGTCCAAAAACATGCAGATTTGGGAATTAGGCAAATTGGACACTCTAAATTACCCGTAGGTGTGTCTCTATGTGGCCCTGTGATGGACTGGCCACCTGTCCAGGGTGTATCCCGCCTTTCTCCCTACGTCAGCTAGAATTAGACACCAGCGCCCCATGTGACCCTCATGTGGATGATAAAGCGGTAGATGAGTATATCAGGAGCCAGGTCAACAGTGTGGAGGCCATCATTTTGGACCACCATGTTTTTACAATAGCCCACATTGGACCAAAAGCATGCACAAATAACTCCAATATAACCCTTATATAAGCCCTCATTAAATCAACGGGAGGGCTGCATGTGGCCTTAAGATTGCCATTGGCATCAGCTATAGAAAAACCAGTATACAGTTAATTTTGTGGAGTATGTGTATGCTTTTTGTAGCCACAAATGAATGACTGATTGAATGAGTGAATATTTGAATTTTGTATGATTCTTGCTATTAATGTCACATATTATTTCAAGTGTAAGTAAGCCAGATGAGGTTTTGTGTGACTATCTGAATGAGCTATGCAAGTGGAGCAGCTGGCAGTAGAACACTGCACAGCTTATTATCAGCAGACATTATCAATGTGAGAATGTGTGTTTGTTGAGTGTGTGTTGACACATATGCATGTAGATGTGTGACCGCTTACCTGATTTTCTTGACCTCCTTTGAGGTGTTTGCCTCTTTGAAATCTCACACTACTGTTAAATGACAAAGCACACCGATGTTGCTCATCATTGCTTAACAGCTTTTTTAAAGAATTGTTTGTGTTTTCTTAATTGTAATTCCACGAGAAATATTACAAAAGGTTGAGCACTTGGGTCTTTTTTTCAGGACATTGTAGTGCTTACATCGGTCTGACACAGAAAATAACGCACTATCCTGTATAGAATCAGACAGACTCAGTCAGTAGTGGTTCAGACAATGATGACAAATGGCATAAAGACCTGAATTTGAAGTGAACTTTATATTTTGTACTGTAGGTCTGACTGGTCTCACAAATTAATATTGTTTGATAGTTTATAAATTAATTTACATATTTTGTGTCTGATAATTGTGCAACATCCATATCAAAGTAAGCAAAGCTTGCTTAGTTTGATATGAAAATTGCAATGTCAAAAATTGCCTTCAAAAATTGCAATGTCAATTTGTGAAGGCAATGCTCAGTACAAATAATATTGACTTGATTAGAATTGATTATCATCTATAAATCTAATACTTTAATCATACATTTTGTTGAGTGGCGTACCCACACTCTTTAAATCCATGAAAATCTGTATTCAAGGTAAGGGACTGTTACGTTTTGGTCATCTTTTAATAACATCATACATTTTATCCGGCTGTGCTATAATTTCCAGGGCAAACTTTAAATGTTTGGTACTCCTAGTTAGACTACACTAGACTGCATTTTTTATTTTTCAAGTCAATTTGGCAAAACCGTTCTTTTGCTCCAGGTTTTCAGGGTTGAACAATTAATTGTTTTCAAATTGAAATTGGAGTTTTTATATATTCTCTAGCATTATGTATTTAATTTTTTTTTATTCTGGCTTGCTTTGCTCATGCTGTAATCTGCACACTATTTGCATGCATTGTAGCATGAATAAAAGCAATATACCGTATGTATAAATACAGCAATTATTATTATTCTCCTAATGAATTATTTTTTATGTTTGATTTATTTACTCAACACAGACAGAGCTTTCGTAATAATGGGTCTAGTATGGATGTCTTGTCACTTTAAAATAATTTCTAATACAATTAGGAAACAAATTATATATTTTTATTAATAGTTCATATTTTGATTGGATCTAATGTGGTAATGCTCCATCATATTTTAAATCTATTACGCAGTGAGTTCCCAAAATGTTATCACAAATGTAATTGCAATCACAGTATTTGTCCGTAAAATTGCAATGCAGTATTTGGAGCCAAATTGTTCAGCTAAAGATTTGATGATATGGTTTTATCTTCTTTGTCGCTTTGCTTTGTAGGTGAAGCAGCTTGAGTGTGATGCAGCATCAGCAGATGAGAGGAACAACACTCATCACCATCACACTCTGGATACGCTGGACGCTCTGGACGGTTTGGACACCCAGGACATCTACAGCACACTGGATACCGTGCGCCTCACCTGTCCGCCTGATTACACCCTCACCCTGCGCCGCTCACCTGATGATGTTCCACTCATGACATCTCTGACCCCAGGATCACTGCCTGTGACCCCTGGGTCACATCCTGTTACCCCGGCAACTCCAATGACACCCATGACACCTGGATCAATGGTGGGGATGAGGATGGGACATCCTCACCAGGGATACACACACCATAGCCCGTATAGTAATACACACTTGCCACATACACACATCTCCACGCACACACACTCCACCACACGTGTATAACTGCACCAAGATAGTCCCACACACACGCACACACAAACACACGCAGAGACAGGAAACAAAAGACTTAAATACCTCTACTAATTACCCTGCAGGATTGTTACAGATGGTGCGACTGAAAGACATTTTCAGTAACAGGATGAAAAGACAGACAGCTGTGTGTAGAGGAGCTGAAGACAGACTGGATCCCAGGAGATGCAGTTCTATGCATCATTCGCTCATGACCTGGAACTTGACGAGCCAAGACATCCATCAAATGTCTCCAAATCTGCTTTGGATATTAAATCAGCTTTTTTTTTTAACAGCGGGGGAGGAAGAGGAGTGCTGTGGGAAAAGAGTCAGTTATTGATCAGTTTACATCTATTACTGTACCTGTGCTGCACAGCGAAGCAGTGCTGGGGTACTGAGCAGAGCAGATGCACATACAGACCTGAGCTAATGCTGCATACTGCTGATGTCAACTTGAACAACCTGTGAAATGTGAATGTAGCATTTTTTTTCCCAATGAAAAGATCAAAGGCCCAATCTGCCAAGGATCAAACCAAGCTGAAGAGAAAATAACAAATTCCAGGAAGAGATGGACATAAAAAAAGACAGGGAGGAAGAGGGAGATTAAAAAACAAAACAAAATGAAGACAGCATTAGTTGAAGGAAATGTGAGGCAGATTGTGGGAAAGAGATTAGGATTTTATTGAGAGGGATTTACCAGCTGTGAGAGCGAAAAAGACAAAGTGAGATGGAGTGATATGGAAAACACAGAGATGGAAAGTGTGCCAAGAGACAGAAATTAGCTTCAGAAGAAGAAAGGGCCTGTGAAGCATTGCCAGGCTGACTGAAGAATCACTCTAACCAGCTACGTGTTAAACCCTTGTAAATAGAATGGAGAGATACAGATGATATATTATGATTTATAGCATTTAATTGCTCTTGCATTAAAACATGACTTATTTAACCACATTATTGCTTTCATCTCAGATATTACTATATTGTTGTATAGATGTCCTAAAGCAAGGCTGGTTGTCTTTCTATCTCACCCACTGTACTATGTACACAGTACCTTTATTTAAACGCTATATTTGCTATGCAGCCATTTCAATAATTTGTAACTATCTAAGCATCTAGATACTTGTTTGGTAGTTGATGTGTAAGGCATTTTCACTCTATCCTGTCTCTGTTTGTTTCACCATCAGATGAGAAGCTAGTACTGTGTAGATAATGCAATATCGGTTTGATGATTAAGCACCAGCCGAAAACCATGACCTACAACCCTTTGTACCTAAACTCTGCCTGTCAACACCCAACCCCCCCCCACCCTCTGTTCCTTGTGTTCCTTAAATTCTTTTTTAAAGGCTTTACCCCTAATACCTTGTGAACTCAAAACTTATTTACTGTTTTTGTATTCACACAGTTAGTGTTCAAGGGGCCCAGAGTCACAGTGTGTCCCAGGAGTTTAGCAATCATTTTTTTGTATTTGTTAAGCTTTTACACATTACAAGGGTTGATTTTTTTTTTTTTGGATGAGCCCCTGCTTGAGCTACGTAATGCTGGCTGAACCCTTGTCCTTTGTGAATGAAAGAAATTGAACAAGTTATATTTAAAAAAAAAAAAAAAAGTTTAAAGTTCTAGTGCGCAATTAACTATAAAGAAATGTCCATTACATTGAAACTGTTGTCAGATGAGGTCACACATTGTTGAGTAAGCCATTAGCCTCACACAGCTCTCGCTGAATCTCTCAGTTAAGAGTTGTTTCTATCTTGTCTCCCTCCGGCAACATTCCCGTGCTGCACACAAAAGGTGTGATTTGCTTTTTCTCAGATGTAGACAAAAGCAATGTTGCACTAGTAAAGCAAAGTGGCTGAAGACAGGTTGGAGTATGACTGAAAACACCAAGAATTGTGCACAAAAAGTTTCAGAATTAAATTCCACTGCTGGAAAAACTTGGCCGTTCATCTGTTTGACAGGATAAACACCTCTTGCCCTCAACCGCCCCTGCGCTGCTGGTGTATACAGTCAGTTCTGATGGAGCTGTCATCAGATGAAGGACGCAGCCTACAAAATATGTTACATAATATATGTTCGCAAAGACCAAACGGAGGCAGAACAATAACATCAACAACAACCAAAAAAGAATCACCAAAAGTTGCACACTGCAGCTTCGACATCTCTTTTTAGTATCTTCCAAAGAGTAGACCTGTCACTCATACACTTTGGTTTAATACCTGCCACCATGTTGTCAGTCTTTTGGAGCCAAATTTGGTGAGTGAGCTGCTGAGATGGGACACACTGTGTGATAGCATGAGAGATTTTACACTGAAGGTAAAAAAATGCCTCTCCACATACTGCTTTTAACATTAACCCCTTTTATTGGAGCATTACCCAAACAAAAAGCTATCATCTTGATAAAAATATGATTAACTTTGCTTCTGATCATAGTGTTATTGTTTGGTTAATTATTTAACAATTGGTGGTTAGTGCTTTGTGTGACCATAAAGATACCCAGCTTTCATAATATCATAAAATACATTTCATTAAATACTAGTATTTTGTATTTTTCAAATTCTGTTTATCTGGTTACTGAAGCTAAAAAGGTCAACCAAAGTTGATATTATAACTTTAATTTTCTTCTCTTTTTCTTGTTCCTTGCCTTGTTCTTTTCCCTTCCCTGACCTGTGTCTTGTCCAGTCCTCCCCTCCCCATCCCTGCCCCAGCCCCGTCTGTGTGACCCCTTGCAGCTTTGCCACAGTGAGGCCTATTTATCCTCCTCTCATCCTAAGTAACTTCTTCATGAGAGATTTAAGTTCATTGTCAGAATAACATGTAAAGTGAAAGCTGAAAATTCTGTGGATGGCAAGCAAAGGACTTATACAAAATGGTATAAAAGTAACGTTTTTTTTTGGATGTTTAATTGTTTGGATATTTCTTTTCATATGGGTTTATTGACTCAGCTGATGGCTGGATTGTGTCAAAGCATAAAACATTTCTGCTGCATTTTTGAAAAATAAAACTATCAATATTTTACAATTTACAATTTATTATTCATTTAAAATGTTGCTTATGTCTTCATTTTATGAAGGGGAAATTAGGACCAGTCACCCCCCGAGGAATTACATTTGTGGGTTTTCCGTCCCACAAATACTGTTCTTGTGAAAATGGCATCTCAAAAACATGAGGGAATCCTTTGAAATTTGACACAAATGCTAACTTGGACTAAAGGATAAATTAGATTTCTTAGTCGTTAAAGGTAACCATGACCTCACACTTATTCACTTTTTTTTAGCCTCGATATCTCAGGTATGAACACAGGGATGAATTGATTAAAATTTGGTGATCACTGGTCAAAGTCACTGTGAACTAACAAACCTCCTTTGCCTTGTGATCTGATGCAATTAACCATATTTACAACTTATATACAACATAAATGAAATTGATTTGATTTTCCAACTACAGTAACAGGCGGTGAGGAGGTGATGCTTTGGTTCATTCCAAATCCACATATCCCAACACCTTTTAAGCTCAGTTTAAAGGTGTTGTTTTAAGTTGGTTCGTGTTAAAGAAATGTTTTTGACTCTTAATGGATTGGACTTGGGGAAGCCATGTGCCGAGTCAGTGACAAGATGTTTAATGCACCTTTGACATCTTGTTTTTTTCAAAATGAGTTGAATGGAACAGCTTGGTGAAGACTTGATGAAGTAAAACACGACACTTGTTCAACTTAAAACAAATCTACTTAAAACTAAATGTCATTTTGAGACTTTGGAGTCTTATTGAAGTTATTTAGTGATGTTATTTTATTTAAGAAAGCAAATAAACTTAAAAGCCAACAGAATTTGTTGAATTTTATAAATACCATGTAAAAAGGATTTGATGTGCATTATCTTTTAGCTTTTTTGCTATATTACATATGTTGTACAATCACTGAAGTCGCAGCTGCAGCAAAGTAGGGAGACATTAGTGTAAATCATTGTGGAGCAGCAGCCCCTGCCAGCTGGCGAAGGAGACCCTGTGAGATATGAAAGAACCGAATCCATGGCTTACTTCCAGAACAGATTTATGCCTCCTACACTGTGTCCTCGCTCTAATCCCATTAACTAGATATAACTGTAGTTAATTCGATTTATGGAAGGTAACACATTAGAAAGCAGGAGTTCAAGTCATGACCAGGTGTTCCTTTTGTTTGACGTCATCATGTTCACAGATTTGCCCCAAGAAGAAAAGAGAGGCACTACACTGTTGGATTATTATTTTTTTTTTTCCTCCCCCACAGATTAAATTGAGGAAATCTTTTAAAACATGCAATGCAGCAATGATTTGTATTACAGTGGCAGTTGGATTGGAACAGCTTCACAGATACCTTTTATCCAAAATGTTTAATGCTGATGTATCTACAATCATAAAAGCTTATCTTCAGTAGAAGGCTCTCGCTTTTTATATGTGTTTATATGTGAGTATGCACATGGTCAGTGAATCTCTGCTCAGCTTTTGAGGCAATGAGTGTCAAGATTATTTGCCTGTGTAGTTCTGTAACATGTATGTCACTTACTGAAGACTTTGCTTGAAGGAGCGCTGGGAGTCATGACACTTTTTTAGACGTTTTATCTTCTTGATTTAACCACTCATCCATTATTTTAACAACGCATGCCATTCCATCAAAACAGTTGTTGACATGAATGAAATTTAAGCCTAGAGCTAGAGCACCAAACAAGGGGAAACATTATTTGATCAAAATTAATCTGCAGCGTCCATCATACAGTAATACAGTTTTTTAGTATCTAACCCTAATTTGTTTTTAGCAAATAAAGCATTATAAATTAGACAAAAGGTCTCTGCTGTGTTACATCCACTACTACTCTGATGAGGAAGTTAACTCCTTTAACTCCCTTTTTCCACCTAAGTTGTAAAGAAGATAATGCGAAAGGTGAACATGACACTAGTTGAGCAAAGGAAATATTAAAAGAGGAGTAGAAGTGGAAGATGAAAAATGAATGATGAAAGGGCATAGGAGGTACAAGAGAATGAGATAATGTAAAGGAGAGTAAAGGATGCATTGAAGGAGGAGTGGAGGGTGAGAGATAAGGGGAAGTCATTAAGGAATGGAACACAGCCTTTCTGGGGGTTTATTGGTTGGCAGTTCTTAATCACTTCTTCCAACACATGCATGCGTGGACACACATGTTGTGCAGCTATTCACTACAGTGACTCGCATTCATTTGGACAGCCTTTACCTCTAACCTTTATCATAACAGTTAATGCCTAAGCTTAATGTTAACCATAACGTAACCACAGTTGAAATGTAAAGAGATAACAAATACAAGTATGCAAAACACACACACATACACGGCTTCTGAGGACATTGCATTGACTTTACATTCATCCTGGAGACTTAATGACTAGTGCCCTAACCCTAACCTTAACCTAATCCTAACCTCAGCCTAAGTTTAAAACATGTCTTTACCTTAAAATGTAGTAATTTACGTTATGGGGACTTGATTTTTGTCCCCATAAGGAAGACAAGGTCCCCATAATGTGACTGTGTGAACAAATGTAGGTCCCCACAACATAAGGAATACCAGGTACACGCACACACACACACTGCTGCATTCCTCATTGCAGCTTGAGTCACTGAATCATTTTCTCTGCAGCCTCTCTCTCTCTCTCTCTCTCTCTCTCTCTCTCTCTCTCTCTCTCTCCAACACTGTCTCTTTTCTCGTCACGGCTCAATGAGGTTGATGTTACATTCATAAAATATCAAATTCATTTTAATGGGGCTCTTTATCAACAGGCACCATACTTGATAGCCCTTGATTTTTTTTTAACTGCTTAACCCAAATATCTCTATAAAACAATAGAACAAAGCTCTTTTTACAAAAGGTGAGAGGTTTGGTTCTATGGTGGACCTTGTTATTGGAACTATAACATCCAGGTCCATTCACAGAGCGGCAGTTCCCATCACTATTCTTTTCACCTCCCCCTCGTCCTCTTGTCCTCTGTGGTTTTTTCTTTTATGTTCTTCTTCATATATTATTGTCCTTTCTCCCCACACACTCCTTGATGGTCTCTTCCAGACAGTTTTATCGCCATTTCTTCTGTACACCTGTTTTGGTATGAATGAGCTTGCCCTTATCTAACAACCTTGAGATGATCTTCAAGGCGTCATTGCAGTTGAGCATGTGAGGTCACAGTGTTTTAATTTTCTCTCTTCTCCTCCTTTCTCATCTGCCTGCATCTCTCTTCTCCTCACTACACTTCACTTATCTTATTTTTTGACTCTTCTCCACCTCCTTCTCTCTTTCGCTCCCTCCCACCCTTTGCATCCTTCTCTTTTTTCATCTCTCACTCCATTTCCCTCCTCTGCTACCATCCATCTCTACCTCATCTGGTCTCATCTCCTCTTGTGTGTGATATTCACTCCATCTTGCCCCCTTCACTCTCCTTTCCTCTCCTACCAATTTTATTCTCTATCTGCCTTTCTTCCCTTTCTCCTGTGCATACGTCTCATTTATTTCCCTCCTTGCTGTTTTCTCCTCTCTCTCCTCATTTGAAAAGAAACTGTTAAAGAGGTGATGTGAGGTATTTGGCTGTTTGTATATATGTTTCTTTTTGCACAAGTGTGGGTGTGTGTTGTTGCGGGAATGCTACGTGCTTCACTATTTTTCAAACAGCCAAGAGACCCAGACTTTCTAATTAATTAACCATATAATCTTTTCTCATATCTCTGACTTGGTTTTTGTATGCTCACCATCAGTCTAATTCTTATCTCTGTGCTATGTGTCAGTCTACTTGTTTCTTATCCATCTGTCTGCCTTTTTCTTCCCCTTTTCTCTCTGTCTGTCTGTCTGCCATTCTCTCTTAGACTGCTCCTTTTCATTGAGCATAACCACAGCAGTAACTATTTTGGTCCAGCTGAGGTCAGCATTGTTCCTGACTTCCCCAGAGCAGGGCATTAAGGGCAGCTTGACTATTCAGAAGCACAACATTCTGTGAAGTCTTCACATCTGCTGGTAACAGCATTAGAGGATCACAGGAATAGATAGCATTAAAGGGACACGGTTCAATATAGCGGGATTAATAAAGTGGGAGAAAACTAACAGCAAAAGGACTGCATTTTCGTATTGCTTGGCATTGGTTTCACACAAGTGTATGTGTGTGTCATTCACTTGGATGTGTGCTTGATCTGTGTACCACACTCCATGAGAGCATGATGGAAACAGAAAGAGAGAGAAAGAGGGAAGTGTGTGTGAACGTGACTGTGCACATGTGTGTAAACGTGAATGTGTGTGTGTGTGTGTGTGTGCATGTGTTTATTTTGGTTGGCCTGTGATATCTCTCAGACAGGAAGGAAGTTTGGTCTTTGAGGACTGACTCACAGCAACAACCCTCTTATTGAACACATACATCCAGTAGGGATCATACACATTCACACTTAATCACACTCTCACACACACACGGTAGGCCCTTTACTAGGGTGTGAATGTTCTATGATTTTGACAGGATAAAATCTGATCATCTCACACTCTACCGTTACTAGAAGAAGAAAAGGGAACAAACTCATTTATTTACTTTCAGATTGCTGATTTTGCTGCTTAAGCCGAAAATGTTGCCCCAAAATAGACACCAGTCTAATGGGTTAGTTTTGGGGTTAGGTTTGTTGTGACCCCCTATGTCTTACCCACTGTGGTACAACTTTGTCTGGCTGCTTATTTTTATTTAGGAACATGGGGCTTATCTGATTTGTGTTCCCACTGGGACTCATTTATTAATATTTCAGTGTGTTTGCTGCATTAAAATAAGCTGAATTGCAGGAAATAGTGAATTAATACTGAAAGCAGCTCATTATTATGGTCCATGTTATTGCTCATTTTTTGTTTTTCCATGTTTTGTTTGGTTGCCTCAGCTCTGGGATGTGTAGGTATCTTTATCCAAGGTTTCTGCCGTTTTCCCTTAAAACTGTTCTCGACTCTTTTCAGAACACAACAAAAATAATGGGCTTAAATTTACTGGGCAACATACAAACTGATAACATGCAGATTACAAGTACTATCTCACTGTGGTATTCATCTGTTGCTTCAGTAGCAAAACTAGGCTGATTCAGCGTTGGGAAATTGTCGTCGGATGTTTACCAGATCACTTCCTTCATCATATCATAGTCATAGCAAAGACTATGTTGCCAGTTATATTAGCTTTTCTGACAGATTTTATCGTTAACAATAATTTAAACATGATTATTTAACACATTAGGGCTCAAATCCTCAGATCTGTGTCTTTGAGTAGGTTTTTTTTCTTCTATTCTCTCATCTGAAGCTACACAACAGCCGAGCATCTTTAGCCTTGTGCTGAAAACAGGAATGCTTGTCAATGTGTGCCAGTTGCAGTTCATCTTTACGAAGCCACACATCATTCCCTGCCTCTGAAAAATATTATTTATCACCTGAAGTGACTTGGCGTATTGTTCTCATTACTGTGTTGATTTTTTGTTTTAAAGTTTATCTTCTTTATTAAAGGTTTGCTGCTCAGCATGACCTCATCACATACAGTATACTGAGGTGATCTTGCACCACCAACTCTCTGTTTAAATTCTTGTTTTTTAAGCAGTGGATTTTGCTTCTGTAACTGTTCATGCATGCTTCCTGCCATTTTCAGGTATATTCTAACCTGTTTCAGCTTGCTTTGCTGATGCAATTTTGCCATTGTGCTTTGTCCTTGCATTTGCTGGAGCTGATGTGAAATGAATCACTTCTTGTGTGCAGTGTGGAAATGTCGCCGAGTGACAAAAGATTTGAAGCACTGCTATTAAATACAGAGAAATCAGCTCCATGTCAGTCTATCAGCACTGAATGAACTAATTTGGCAATGATTTACTGTTTAACAGTTGTGCTTTACAGCTTTACGGCTTAGTATTGCATTCATTACAAAACCTGCTTTGCTTTAAAAAAAGGTTATATGTCTGCCTTCACAAATTTATATTTTTAATCCTGGACATAGATTTTGTTAATTAAAAATGCTCCAGTGAGTTTCAGTCAGTGCTGTTCTCACTCACTGGAACTGCTTCTGTCACATCACAGCATTGGCTCATTATCCATCCGGGATGTGGAACGAGTCTGGCCTTGGTGGTTGCAGTGACAGGACACTTTTAGACAAATGGCTATGCTTATTCAGTCTGATCATGTAGAGACAGATGAGACAAACAAAGTCACTTAACCAGCTAGCCAAGCACTGTACTGTCTCTGTGCTTGTTCATTTGACAGATGCACAGATGCTAATTTGATCTCGCCCCCTAAAGACCCATGCACAGACATGCACATTGATGGGTTAGTGTGTGTATGCGTGTGCGTGTGTGTGTTATGTAAAGCATACCCAGATGTCTCTGAGCTGTGATGAAACTCAGGTTAGTAGGATGACAGCTGGGAGGCTTAGATAACTACCTGAAAGTGTGTGTGAGTTTGTGTGTCTACCTGATATTCCATATGTTGTGGGGGACCTAAATCTGTTTACACAGTCACATCGTGGGGTCAAAAATCAAGTCCCCATAATGTAAATTACTATATTTTAAGGTGTAGACATGTTTTAAAATTAGGCTGAAGTTAGACTTAGGTTACAGTTAGGGTCAGGGTTAGGATTAAGGGAATTAGAAATTATGGTTAAGGTTAGAGCAAGTCTCCAGGAAAAGAATGTAAGTCAATGTAAGTGATGTGTGTGTGTGTGCACATTCTACAGTAAATCCTCAGCAGTTGGGTTGTGCTCACAGATAAGCTGATTATATGAAATGCTTTCATTTGATTAAGTGATGATGCAAAGTTTTCTCAGACAAACTGGCTATATGTCATCCTGCTTCTTGTAGGTCTACAGTACCTGCCCAAGCACTGTGCTTTTTAATCACTTAATCACAAGTCTGTTTACAAAATACCTTTAACTGAGGCAAATGTTGGTTTCTATATTTTAAAGAACACAATGTAAAGTGCATTCTTTACATCAACAAATAAAGTAGCAGACATGAGCGGGCCTATTTAAATGTGTGAGGTGATAGGCTGAATAGTTTCACGGAGATTAAAAAACTGATGAAATTCACTTATGGTAATTAATTTCCCTTTTACTGGGTATGTTCATCATAAATGTACTCTGTGCGGTTAAACTTTCCTTTCCTTTCCTTTCCTTTCCTTAACTTTCCTTTCCTTGCATAAAGTTTATAAAAATTGGTTACTGGCAAATTGAGAATATTTTTATAAAATGGAAAGTGCTTAAAAACAATATTCTTTTTTCTCTAACTTATAACAAATCCTCCTCATAGGTTCCTTGATGATTGCAGTTTAGGTCAAGCTGGTAAACAAAAATTGGACATAATTTGTTTCAACTCTAACTAAATTACAGCTACAGTTTATGATGCAATGTTGTACCACAAATGGCAGAAGAAGCTTAGAAATTAAAAAACAATTTCTGAAATAAAAAAAACCCCCACATCAATGTGTGTTGTTGTCTGGAGGAAATAAGACAATAGTTTTTTCTTTCCCCATGCAGCTTCAGCCACTGGTGCTGTCTGCTGCTTTATTGATGTTGTTGGAAGCAATTTTGTATTCTGTACTCCAGTTTTGATAGTTATTCTGATATAAATTCCTAACAGTGAACAGGCACAGCACCAGAATACAAATAATTCGGACAGAGTGAAGCTGCAGTTTCTCAATTAGAGTGAAGGTGACACTTGTCGCTTGTGTACTTCCACTTTGTGAGTTTTTGCAGTGTATTATTGTGTAGTGGGCTCAGTTGAAATCTCCCTAATATTTAAATCTTATTCAAAACACACACATAGGTTGATGTGTTTATCAGGATGGAAAGGACACAGTGTTTTATTGTGTAGGTGAAGTTGATATACTGTAGGAGGTAAAGACACAGAACAAATGTGTTAAATGTTGTGTGCTACTCTGCATGTGTGTGTTTATTAAAGACATTTCGGAGTAACTGTATCTTTACAGATGTCAGGGGTTAAACCCTTTGGCCTATTCTGGAGAGGTCATGCTCATATCCCCTGCCTCTTTGATCTTTCGGTGACCTCTGCCTCCTGTTTTCCTCCTTTCCCCCTCCTCACCTCCTCCTGATAGATTTGCCACTACACATGAGGAGGATGGCAATTTTTCATCTCCCATCTAGCTGCCTTCTTTTCTCTCTGTGTTTTGGTCTTTCTTCTTTCACTTCCTTTTCCTCTTCACTACTAACCAATATTTTTAGCTTCGAATGTGCATATGTCATTGTCCAGATTTGCTGGGGAGTATTTTCTGCCATTTTTGTGTCTCTCTGAATCCTGAACTGAACCAATACATCCTTTTATAGACTTTATAGGGCACCAACAGTAGATCTATTTTGTATCTGCAGCGGCTCAATATCTGCTTTCAGCTCAATACAAAATTAATTTCTCACTCAGGAGAAGTAGATTGTAATTCCACTGTACAGCAGAGGGCATTGTCATAACCCAAATTCCCTTCAAACAGCGTCCCTGCTCTGTTGTCTTGTGTCATCCCTTTCTTGGACACATGCACACATATCCACGCACGCATGCACACGCACGTGCACGCACACACGTGCACACACAAGCACACACACACACACACACACACACACATGCACACCCTGCCAAACCCGATGGATTTCTACTCAAAGCTCCATCTGAGCAGACAAATACAGCGCATATGTGTCAAGGCAGAGACATGGGTGTCAAAACAGGTGTGTGTATCCAAGAAAGTGTATTTTTGTGGCTGCATGTGCGTGCGTGTGACAGTCTGTGGGTGTGTTAGACTGGAGGCTGTGTTTTAGTTTAGCTCTGACATTAGTGACTCTCAAAGTGCCCCTCAAAGTACAAACTACTACCTCTGTTCCCAATAAATCCCTAACTATGCTTCTGTGCTTGTGTGTCCCTGTGTGCATGTGGCTTTCAGCAGCCAGTATACATTGTATATGTACAGCGGTCCATGTTTTCACTTAACTCTTTCTTTGAGTACGTTTCTACTTCACTGTTACCACATGTGACACAATCTTATTAATAAAAAGGTAAGGGTTTACATAATCTGTTTTTCCAGATGAGTGTGTGCGCAGACCAAAGCAATGGAACAGTCATGAGTCTGGGAATGTAGTTACTTCCTCAGCCAAAGAGCATCATGTAACTCTGGTACTTTACTCCTCAGACAGAAACAGTTGTTTCATTTTGTATGTAGGTGTTTGTTCAGACTCATGGGCGTTTTGACATCTGCTGGCTGGGGAAAGAGACAAAAAAACACACTCTGCAAGGAGGGTTTTGTCTCACACGGGAATCAACGGCCTCCTCCTTTCATCTGAGTTTCATCCCCAGCACCACAAAATTTGAATGCGAGCTGCAATCTGGTCCGTCAAAAAATTAAACTGTAATATTTTTTCCTAAAAGGGATTAAAATTGCTTTTGGAAACACATCACAGATATACTGAACAACCTAAAATAGACTGAAATATTGCAGTGTATATCATATTATGCATATCAACAAGAACTATCCTTCCCTATATTAGTAAACTACTGTCACTGATATAGGAATTAACTAAAGGATCAATAATTTAGAGTATTATTGAAAGTCATATATAATGGAATCATGTATTTTAACTCATACTATACTGGCTTTTAATAATAATAATAAAAAAACCCTTGAGTAAGAAATTTGTTTCCATGCTTCTAATATTATTATTCATTTTGCAATTTGATGACTTGTGATTGATGAAATCACTATGAATTTGTCCTTGACATGTAACCTTTTCCTCCAGATGGCTTCCACCTATATCCTTCAGGAGCACAGATATTCTGCAACTGTTAATGAATGACCATGTTTTTGAAGTGCATTTCAGGAAATGAATTTTGAATTTCTAAACTGTAAAGCCGTCAATATATAACTCTGACCCAAATATATTACATCAGATTTAACAGCATGTCTGCATGTTAAACAATAGAATAATTAATACATTTAAGAATGATTTGATTATTGAAAATGACACTATTGTCATTACAAATGTTTCGAGACTGGCTCTCTCATATTTGATGTTATTGCAATTAAATGCAGATTTTTTTTTACTGTGTTAATGAAAATGACACTGATTAATAGCAGTGTTTAAAAACTGGATCAGAATCACTTGCATAATTGGATATAATGGTTATAATGAACACAATGGTCCTTCCCTCCCTGTTTTTGTCAGCTGCAGTGCTGAAATGTATTCGGGTGACCAAAATAAAAATAGTTGTGTGAACTTATTTGGCAATGGTTAGAATGTAACAGACATATGTTAGTATTTGAAAGCTATGCACTAGAGTTTTAATTATCTCCCGCTTGGACTTTTTAGCATTGTCACCAAGTTAGTACTGTTTACTACACAGCAATGTGGTGTTCCTGAAGGGAACTGTGCTTTTCAAAATAAAACTCTTAGTATTAAGTATGCTTAATATTTTTTTACACAGCCTGTAATGACAGATGGATTGATTGAACAGCTAGAGTTCAATCAAGTCGTAGATTTTTCTAATTCTATTTTGGTTATTATTCTAACCATTTTCCTGGTAACATTGCTTAATTTGTAGTGCATGGTGTTATATTTGTACAGGTTTGTAATTTCCAAGTTTTTATATAGAAACATTGGCTGTTTCAAAAAAGACAAATAAAGTTTATTAAAACTAAATTATATTGTAGATGCTTCCACCTATATCCTTCAGGAGCACAGATATTCTGCAACTGTTAATGAATGACCATGTTTTTGAAGTGCAGTTCAGGGATTGAATTTTGAATTTCTAAACTGTATAGCCGTCAATAGATAACTCTGACCCAAATATATTACATCAGATTTGAAGAGAATTACATCACTGAATAGAATTGAATACCTCCGTCACAGTCATCACAATTATTAAAATGTACAAAACATGCACAGTAAGAAATAAAAAGATAAAAAAGTTTATGTTTTCATAAGTTATTGACTGTGTATTCCTGCAGTCCAATCTAGTCATTAATTATGACCTGTAAACATTTCCCAAAAAATGATGGACTTCAGGTCAACACTTCAGTTCAAATAATTGATGTTCACAGGGAAAGAAGATGCCAAAGTCTAGTCTAGAAGGTAGCTCCTAAATCTTCCTACAGTCTCTCATCTCTCATTACATCTGTCCTGTCTGACTCTCTGTGTGTGAACGTATGTATTTGTTGGCATCTACTACCGGTCTCTAGAGAAACTGAAGGATCAGCTATTTACATTTTCCATCATCAGGGTGCAATCATGACTCACCCATATTTTCCTGAGAGAGTTTGCTGATAATTAAAAATAAAAATTGGATAAATAAGTTGTTTACTTTGTCTTCTTGTGACATGCGTCTTTTGGATCAGATCATGGCTCTCAATCATCTTTACACAACAGGCAACTGATGGAAACTAATTGAAACCGTAACCCTTTTCACCAAATTAAAAAAAGCAACAGCGAGGGAAAGCAAGACAAGACCTCTTGATTAAACTTTTGGTATAAGTTGGTTTGTGCAAACTTCTTTTAAGTGTGTTGGAGTGAGTTCCGGTGTTAGTGTGAAGTGTCTCTCCATGGGGTTCAGGCACAAATCATGTGTACCTGGCCCTTTTACTCCCAAAAGTGTTTCCACGAGTCTGTAATTTTTATTCTCCATAGGTAGCCACACAGAGACCAGAGGGGATGTCTGTCTGACCACGTGTGTTTGTTTGTGTTCATGTGTGCATGCGGACAAGGAGTAACTGTTATTGTGAGGACCAAAATCTGTTTATGCAATGGCATTATGGGGACAAAAAGGAAATTCCATTACATAAATATTTAAATGTTATTTGCATTTGTATATTACTTGTACTGCAACATTACAACTGGCAATACCAAAGACGAAGAAGAAGAATAAAAGAAGGAGATATATTTCGGGTTAAGGGCATTCAAGAATTAGGGTTAGAGAACTAGCAGTATTTTAGTGTAGCGCAATGACCACCTCTTGTTGTTTTGTTGCACTTCATTGTCCCCATCAGTAAAAGTATTTTCCTCTTACTCCTCAATTTCATAAATATCTTCATCAAATGAATGCAGTATCAAAGTTAAGAATAGCACAGATATGGACACAAATAAACAAGCTGACAGTAACAATTAGGGTAATACAATGTAAACTGTCAACTGAAAGAGGCAGCTTGAGGTGTGGTTACAGGGAGATCATGGAGACTTTTTGCCGGAGCAAAGGTCCCCATGAGACAAACACCACTACTGTATACTGAGAAACCTGGGGAGAGTCACAGCTGATAGGCTTAATCAGGATTATGTGAACTTATTTGATTATGGTCAAATAATAGTTGGACATCCCTTCATACTGAAAAATTTGTGTTTCAGCGGGTGAGAATTATCAGAAGTGTCGAGCAGCAAAGTATAAGTCAGTATAAAGCAGGATTTAGTGTTGAGGAAATGCAATTTGTATATGCATGTATTTGCTTCAGTATTGGTTTTGTGAGCTTACATAATGTGCATTTGTGTATGTGTGTGTATGTTTTTCCAGGCCGAGGAATGGTCTATTGGTATCTGGGGATCAGTGACGAGTGTTATTGCTGCCTGGACACACTGGACTCATTCATACTGAACAAGAGGTGTATATGTAAGAGAAGTGTCATTTCACATACTAAACTTTTTCTAACACGACTAACACTTTTCAGGCTATATGCAAAATAAACAAGCACCTAAAATCCCTGATTTCAGCAGCAATGATCTGAAAGTAACTGCTTTCACTCCAGTTTAAAAAAAAACAGATGATCTGTTGTGATATTTGTCATACCTTTACTTCACCTTCATCCAGATGGAATAGCTTTTGTCAGCTGATTTCATGTGTTAGCAAATTAAACTTGAGCAGATTTTGGTCAGGTTAGTTAGAGTTATATAAGGATGAGTTATTGAGGTTGTTAGTTATATCACTGCAAACAAAGTCCAAAGTTTAACACATCCTCTTCTTAGTGGTCGTCATAGCAACAGAGATTCAGAGATTCAATGATTTTACCATTGTGGGATCTTGTGTGTCAAGTGTGTGTGTGTGTGTAGTAAGACAGTAAGAGAGTTGGATTAGTGATCTTCATGGTTTTCTTTCAGACAACAGGTGGGAAGCTGCTTAAACCCTCTACTGCAAGAAGTCCCCACTCTGTGAATAATCTAATGCTTATTTCATCAATGAAGGGCTGTATTTTTTTTGTTTACATTTATACATTTTCTTGCTTTTCCTCGGGTCTCTTCTTTTCTCAGCCCCATTTCTCTTCTCCCATTCCCCAAAAAATGCATCTCAGATGCAATAGGCATCCACTGTTACTTGTTACAACTTGAGACTGAGAACAAAAGAAAAGTAGATTTTATTTTCAGCAGCATTTTGAAAGTACACTTACTAAGCCTGCACTGAAAGTAATCACAGAGCTTTTGATGGTCTGGTCCTGAGCCTGCTGCTTGTTTGTCAGAGTGGACATTCATATCAGAGGCATTAGTGAGATCTAAACATGTGGTTGCCAAAGGGAATTTTCCACAACTTGACCATGACAAAAGGTCATGCTTTGAGAACTGATTAGAGGGAAGTTTGCTCTTTATCAGGGAGACAAGAGACTGAGTCAGGACAGAGCATTGAGATGATCACATTGTCTAAGAGCAAAATCAGCTGATTAGTCAGGTGTATTAGTGTGACCTCATAATGAAACTGCATTCTCAATTACCGTGGGAGCCAAATTGTGTTTTACCCTCTTCAGTTGAAAAAAAAGTCTGTATTTCGTTTTTTCACAGTTCATGTGGATGGAAATAAATCATAGATGTTTCCACAGTGACCCTGCCTGTGTTTGCCAACATGGGCTTGCCACGTTGGATCCATGTTACTGAAACCATATGGGACCTATATATTTGCCACACTTCAAGCCAATGCCCACTTAGTACCCACTTTGTACCCAGGTAGTCTGGAAAGGGTACTAAGTGGACACAGCCTTGAAGTGGGCAAGCACAGATGGGGTCACCATGGAAACCATGGACAAACTTGCGTGGGACCCACATTGTCAATCTGAATGTAACCCTTATGGGGCTCACATGGACATATGGTGGCTGGGAATGCACAGAAGCCAGTTAAAACAATTACTGAGCTTCAATTTCCACTTTTGGTGGTGCTTTTGGTGGAGATGAGGGTAATGATTTTCTGAGTATGACTGTAGCTAGGTTTAGTTACAGTGAGTAACCTGTGGTTAGGTTTAGGCTCCAAATCCTCTTGCATTTGCAGTGAGAAGACTTGGGTTTGTGGCCCGGTCAGAACAAGGACCTTTTTGCATGTTCTCCCCATGTGTACTTGGGTTTTTTCCAGGTTCTCCAGCTTCCTTCCACAGTCCTAAAACATGTAGATTTGTGGATTAGGCCAATTGGACACTCTAAATTGCCCGTATGGTGTGAATGTGAGAGTGGATTTGCCTCACTGTGTGTTTCATCACCAAGACATTCTTTGCTCTCAGCTCTGTTCTTATTTATTTATTTGCTCAAGAATATAATTGCTGAAACTGCGTAATTTATACTGTCCATATTAATGTTTAACAACAGGATTAATCTCATCTGCAAAACTTGGCAGTATGAAAATCAGCATGGTAATTTCAATATCGGAGTTATTAATATATGTCAATTTAAAAGAACCAATCAGGAAGTGTGAGCCTTGTCTGTCCTGATATACTGTATGTTTACCCACATTTATGTCCTTGGCGGTGGATTTGAAAAGGAGATATTCAGATACATTAACAATTGAAAAAATGTAACAAATGTAACCACATTACAGGCTGAAGTTGTGTTGTAAAATTTTTCACTGTAGGATATACTGTATGATTCTGACGTGGAGGGTAGTCCACAAATCCAGGTCACTATTGTGATTTATGATGTGATTCATTACATTTACTTCAGTTGGAATTGGGAAAAAAATCATGGGCACAAGTCTGATCCAGATCCTGCATCCCTCTAACCAAACAACTTCTTTCGGTCTATTTACATGCTCTTGGCTCAGTATGAGCTACCAGCTATTCACCACATAAAGAAAGAGGGGATCTGTGAAAAGTCCTGGAGAATTTCCTGTTTATGGTCTTTTCCTTTGCACTAGCAACACATCAGTAGCCCTGCTATCTGCCTTGTTAAGGCCTTTGTATATGTTCAGTGGGTGCTTGCTTCTGTAGCCTATGTTGTTGGTGTCTTACATGTGCACACTCTCATTATCCACTATATAAATGTGTGTGTGTGTGTATATTTTAGAGGTTTTTCTGGAGTTTGTCTGTCTTTAATTTATTTCATGGCTGTTTCTCTACCATTGTAAAATGTATGCAGTAACTGGATACACATGTTCTTCCAAGTTTCTATAGGGTAGAACTAAGTGAGTGAGTGAGAGAGAGACTAGTATTAGTGCCTCACTTTATTTATCTACTACAAAAGAAGATAAAAAAAAAACTTTACCTAATTTAACAAATAAACACACCTTACTGGCAGAACTACTGTGAACCGAGGCAAACGTGGCTGAGACTGATCGTCACTCTGTGTTACACTGCAGCCTCCACGATTACACAAGAAATCCACTTCTTATCATCATTAGCATCAAACATTTAACACGCAGATTTCATCATTATACAAATACATCAGAGGAAAAACCAGTTAAACAACACATTACCATTGCACTAACCTGCAAATCTTACCATGTAACCCATACAATTATCTATTGTATTATATAATTTTATATTCTATATCTAAAGAGCAGCAATTACTTGTAGCAATGCAAATTTGATGGGGTTGATGGAAAAACAAAAAGGAAACAAAGAGAGGCAAGAAGCTGGAAATGACATTCTTTCCCTGCTAAATCTCTCCTGCATTCCATCTTAATCTGTTCATCTCTGTAACCATATTTCTGTCCCATTTTTTCCAAGATATTTTACTCTTCCCTCACTACACTTGAGGAGCTTTATATTGTCCTTTAATGCAGTGAAAAGGGGAGAGGGAGACAATGCCTCATTGCTTTAGGATTAGGCTGCATATATGTTTCGTGCATGCACACACACACACACACAGGAGGACACTCAATGCATTCTATTAGTTCATTAACCTAACCTTAACCACACAATTCTAACCCGAACCCTAAAACCAGGTCTTAATCCTGAAAAAGCCATTTTAAGGGGTGAAAAAAGTGAGGACCGGCCAAAATATCCTCACTTCAAAATGTAATTAGATGTAATAATCATATTATATCTAATGCTGTTTTCATGACTTCTGGCAACATACACAGCAGATACTTTCTCTATCTCTCTTTGTGTGTGTTTGCCTTTTCAGTTCCATTTACTAATCTGTAGGGTCGTTTTCATTGCAAGATTCATTGCAGGGTTTAGGTTAGAGGTAGCTATACTGTGGGTCTGGATAATTCTGAAGTAAATCGACCTGAAACAATGTATTGTCCTCTGAGGGCTGGAGATGTTGATGCTGTGTGTACTTGTGTGTGTATGTGTGTTAACCATGCATAAATGTCTAAAATCCTGCAGAAGATAGCACTAATCCCTTTAAAGTATTCTTTCCTGTCCTTCCACGTCTGGACATTCTCTCACATGCTGTTAAAATCCACTTCCCTCTCAATAGCTTGCCTGCATCAGATGATCTCTGGATCACTGTGGGTTCTGCCTGTAAAATCTCTCTGTCACATATGATGATTTGAAACAGCATATCACCCTATCCTGAAAACCACAATGCAACAAAAGCCCTTCAACAATGTTTTAAAGACACTCCATCTGAACTTTATTATGGGTACCTCTATGTATTTTTAAAATGTAGCTATGTGTTATATCCATTTGTCTGTCCCTCTAGGTCTCTCTCTCTGCCTGGTTGTCTGAATCTTGTCTGAAGTGATGTGCCCAGGTGTTATTATGTGATCCCCAACAGGCTGTAACAATTTCTAACTAAAGTTAAACATTCAATATTGCACAATAGGCCCACCAGAGTTGCATGCACAGTTGTCCTCTGGGATTTTTTTTTTTTTAATTTTTTTTTGCTCAAATAAATAACCCACATACATTTTGCACTAAGTCACTGAATTGTTTGTTTTCATATTCTCCCCAATAACAACTTTTTGGGAAGGGGCACCTTTGCACCAGAAATAGTAGAAACCACAGGTTTTATGCGGCCTGTATAAGAATTTCAATACCTCACTAATTTTTCTATTTATTCTGTACCACTGTTTGGTTCCTGTTTTGTTTTTAGCTGGTCATACAGAAAATATGCTGAAACACATGAAACACGTGAGTGTCAAACACTCATTCATTATTTTTCTTCATTCATTATTTTTCTCATAACATAGGAATGAAAGATGGAGATGCTTAAAAAATGCTTAAAAAGAGCCAGGGGAAAAATTAATTCAAATTAAAAACTACAGAGCAATGATTCACCATTTCACTTGTTCAGATATATACAACTGCACAATAGTACTTTAAAGTAAAGAAAAAAAGCAAAAAGAGCTTAGTTTAAATGACTTTAGTTTTGCCGGTATTTTAACGGAAATAAATCAATCATGAGATATTTTACCAAAAACCACATAACCCTCATGTGGAATAAAAAGCCAGCAGATCATCAAAACTCAAAATGAATTTGCATCCTCTGGGAACAATGATATAGTTATTTCTAACTGGACCAAAGAGGTAGATAAACTGGACCATCTGGGATATGTCTGCAAATAACCACATGTCAAGGTATTCAGAAAGAGACTCTCAGAAACACATTCAACAATTTGTCATATCATGTGGCATAAAGGTATATGTTGTAAATACAGAAATGCAATTTTTTTGCAAAATCTATTTGGCCACCTCTCAGTACTGTAGAGAACAAAGTGCCTTGCTCTGGTTACGTTTAAACAGTTTTGGGTAATGTTTCCACTTTGATTCATAATAACAACAACACTACTACTACTGCTACTACTACTGCTACTACTACTACTAATAATAATAATACAGTTGTAATTAACAGTAAAACAATTTTTCTTTTTCAATAACAAAACAGCCCAATTACTGTATGTCCAAGTGTGTTAGAGTGCTATAATCCAGACTAAGAGTACTTTGAAATGTAACCACTCTTTTTTTATGAGGCGTCATCCAGGCACTGGGCTTTGTGAACATTTTTATAATTTATAACATTATTTTTACCAGGACAAATGCTTATTATGTCACAATGATGCCAGTGCCTTGTTTTATTTTGTTTGTAGGCTTGTTGTCATTTTACAGAGGTAGTTGTTGTGAGTATATTTAAGTGTGTTAATGAGAGAGCCTTCCTGTGTTGGTCTGTTGATAAGCTGTAGCTGTAGGTTAACGGCTTAAACCATGTGTTTTACCATGGTGTTTAGAGGCGCATGAGTCTGTATGTGTTCGTTTCTACGATGATGTCTGGGGCCATGGAAACTTTCCCTGGGGCGTCAGGCTGCTCATTAATGTTCTCTTCATCTTTCCTTTCCTCTCTTTTCTCTTACTGCCCAATCCAGCATTCCCCAGTGCCACCTCCTCTCAAAACACCATTTACATCAAAGAATATTCCTCATGCTAAATTAACTCACAGGTATATGTTGAAGATTTCTATTAGTTATTAAGACTTTTTAAGCAATGATATGCAACATTTTAAAATCAAATTTTTTTATGGGTCATTGACTTGTAATAGAGCTCCACCTAATGGCATTTTTCCAGCACAGCTTGTCTCAGCACAGTTCGACTCTATTTGGTTTGGTACGTCATGTTCCATTACTCATAGTACCTCCGTGAGATGGGTCGTCATAGCATGGCTGCATGAAACGGCCATGACGTTGTTTTATATGCAAAACACACACACAAACTAGTGAGTCAGAACACTTTTCAGAATTTTTAAGTCTTTTTACAATCTACAGTTTGGCATTGTTTGCTTTTATTTCTGTGTTGGACATCGTGCTCATGATGACACTGACTGTTTAATCTGTTGACGTCACATTTTAGTATCAGCTCAGCTCGCTCGGAACCTTGCCAGAACAGATACTAAAACAAGTACCAGGTTCTAGGTACTATCCTTGATGGAAAAGCAAAAAAAAAAAAAAAAAAAATTGAGTAGAGTTGAGCCAACTGGACTCGTGCTGGGTTCCAACAGTCAGACTTCACCTCAAACTTTAAATCGATGGATATTGACAGAAATATCACAAAACTTGGTTTGACAAACATTCAGCTCTGGAGTCTACCTGCTCATGTTAGAGGTGTTGTCACTGGAAGCATAAGTGTTGTATTAGCATAATGTAGCATCACATTACCATTAGCAACATGCAGTGTAATGTAAATAACTGCTGAATTCATGTTGCTGACTAGCTCTTGTTAAATCTAGTCTGAGTCCTTGATTTATCAAAAGCTGACACAAAATCCGTTGCTTGTTGGTTCCCATTGTTAAAGGTGGGGAGGGAGATTCTTTTCTGGAGCTTTTTTTTACTGTATTGCTTAAAATCCTCCTCACATCCTGATCACAACCAATTAGTTAATGCATTTTACGGAAATTAAATTTGTCAGACACGTGTGGAGTGGATAGGCCTGTAAAAACTCCATCCAATCATAATGAAAGGCCCGATCAAAATAATTGGATTGTGATGCATCAGTCAAAATGCCATCTACTTCTCCCTCACCCATGCACGTCCCCCTCTTCGTGCACTAATCGCATTTGCACAGACATGGAAAAGCTAACGTCAGAACTCACGCTAGTATGTAGAGTTTCAAATCTTCGCCCAAGCCCCAACTGCCACTGGACAGAATTACTGCCACCTTTCTCCGGCCCTGGTTGGCCAGGCTCATGATCAAGTTTTTCTAAAAGAAAAAATTTGCCTGTCTGCTAACATCTGGACTAACAGCCCAGAAAAGTCACCGCTGCGCACATTGCATTGCGCACACATATACACTTGTCCTGTCTCTAATATGGGTAGGGACACTCTGTCTCTCTCCAAATATTGGTGGGGACATGTCCCCATCATCCATACACAAACCTACACCCATTTTTGAGAAATTCTACTGCCAAGAAAAAGGCCAATGCAGAGCGATCCAAAACCAGAGTAAACGTCTGTGCTGTGTTTGAACGGTGGCGACAAGTGAAAGTCCAGAAAGGGCTGCAAAGTGATGCCATGGCCTTGTTTCTACTGGACAGTTAGGACAACTTTATGTCTTTGTGATCCTCTCATATTCGTCATTTAGTGACTTTACAAACCCTTTAAAAAAGGGCAACACAAATCTAGTGATTTGCTAAGCTATGAATATTCACCTACACCTGTTTTATTTCAAATTAGATTTCACACAAACATAAAAGATTATTTGCACAAATGACTTCACATTGGATCATTTTGAACAACATTTGTTCTGCTTATGAGAGTAGCCATGTTAACCTTCTACAGCAGAATTTAAGTGTAAAAGAGAAACTAACTTCACATGTATTTTCACTCTTCATTGGCCTCTTCAAAGGCCTCTTCATTGTCTTTGATTGCTCATATTTTAATCTCTCTGCGTCTCTTCTGTTCCTCACATGCCCCATTTGTCTTTTCCTCTGTCTCTCTCTATTTCCCTCTCATTCCTGTCCTCGCAGACGGGATGACGACCATCTGCAGCCCTCCTGCCCTATGATATCTACACACCAACACACAGTCTTAACAGTCTTAACTGTAATGGAAACTCTAACAGACAAAAAGTGACGTACAGCTGAGGGGGAAGTAGAAAGGAAGAAAGTGGGAGCAGAGGGAGGAGTGAGTACAGATATGTGGGCAAGATGTAATGGCAGTAACACGTCATGTGGGTCCCTCATCATTCACCGAACATTTTATTTTCCTGCAGGACTGATGATTATAATCAAAGCAGATTGGATGAAACTGTATTAACGAGGACTCATGTCTCTGCAGTCCTCTCTTCAGAACTACTTACTCGTCTGTCAGAGGCTGCCTTATTATATATTTATCCTTTTACTATTACATATCATATCTTTAATACTCTTCTCTTTATTAACTTGTTTTTTTTTTTTTGAGAAAGATTATTAATATTGCGATTACTTTCGAATGAAAGTCGAATGAAGTCTTTTTATCCACAGCTTTGAAACTGAAGTTAATTTCCTCACTTTATCTTAAAAATATACCATGTCTGTTTAGGTATTCTACCTCAAAGCCTTTTGGAGCAACTGTGATAGTACTTGTACTTTCAAAGAACTTTAAAGCTGAACTTTAAAGCTTACATGTACATAGTCACTGAATGCTTCCAGGACACTCCTACAATGTACACTCATGTATCACACTCTTCTGTGGCAACTAAGTGATGTCTGTGTAGCTTTGTTGCAGAGTAGCAATTCTTTTCACTTATTCAAATCTCATCTAACTTTTAATGTACAGGAAACTATCAACAGGATGTCCACAGTTCCCTGGTGTTTAAAACCTAAATTCAAACTTGCATTAAATGATTATGTGGCCACTGAGAGGAAGTGGAACTAATCTGTTTTACCCTGCAGACCAAAAGCTACATTAGCTATGATTTGGAGTTGTTTTTTCTGGCCACCTGGTAAATGAAAGTCCAATACTTGTTTTGACTGTTTTTGCTTCTCCCCAGCTCCATGGGGAAATGTCTGGCTCTGTTGCTGCAAATTACTTTGCTGTTTCCCCCAGATAGTCTCTAACTTTATCCGTCTCCTATTTTTTGCTGGGCAGAAAGTAGCACTCACTATTTAAATCTTGTTCACCCAACTGCAGCAGCTTAAAAGTTTTTAGTGGATTCAGAAACAACACCATTACTGATCATTTGGGGTTATGATCACATATTTCAGTCATATTACCATGTTAGTAACCTTTAGGGTGAGTCACTCTCTTGAACTTAGGCCAAGTGCAGCATCAAACAGAATGATAGATGATCAGGTCACCATCTGAACTAATTAGTAATACAAGCCCTTGAAGTGTATGAAGGATAGTCTTTCCACCAGAGTGAGTTTAATCAGCTTCTTTCATCTCACTTAGAGCTAATTCAAAGGACAAGCTCTTGTAGGAGAAGACAGATCATATATCTACCAGACTAGAGCAAATTTATGTTGCCTTCTCCATTTCCCTAAAGGCCATGGTACTGTCACATGGCCTACAATTTTGGTCTATACTGGTCTAGACTGTTATGCATTTACTGTGTTCAGAAAATAACTAATTTGTACTACTACAATGAAATCAATTTTCGTGGTTTTCAGTGTAAAGCCTTGGCAACAATTAGACTCCTTGAATTTCCATTCAATTTCCATTCAATAACTGGGGGCAAATAACTGATTATTCTGGTAAGCAGCAATGACAATTTTGTAAGAAACTTGTCTGAATCCTGGTCTGAAGTATGTGGTCGACGAGTTAGAAAGTATTAATCAGATGTGCCTACAATGCACATCTACAATGGTGCACAATGTGAAAGTGTTTACTTTGAAGAGAATATTTTTCTCCCTGGCAAACCAGTCCTTCTAATAGCAACTTGCCAAAGGAATGGGGACACGGCAGTACCCATGGTTGGTTTATTGGATGTTAAGTATAAAGCATGTGCCTGGCACAGTGCATACTTTTCCACTGTGGAGTTGGACATACCCTAAATCCACTTAAGCACTTTGGCTGAGCATGCCCCTATTCTTGTCCTTTCTCTGTGTGAACGGATTTGTTCCTAACTGGATGTTTTTATTCTGCTTTATCTACTGTGAACAACAACAAACCACTAATCTTACTCATAATTGTTTTGAATGTAAAAAACTATGAGTAGGCTTACTCTGCACAGTACATAAGAAAGATGGATAATAGCACCAAAATTATTTTGCTGGCCATTAAGCAAGATGTGAACCGACTAAAATATATATTGTTATTCAGCATGGTATCTAATTTACCTCTTTACTTACGAAGGATTAATACTGAGTGCAGTGACAGCAATGCAATGTATTATTAGGCAATTAAACTCTTCAGGAGACTAATAGGTGAGCTACATCTATGTTACACTCAGAAATGAGTTTAATGAGCATTTTCAACATGTTCCTGACCAAGACCAGCCATTACATAAGAAGGTCTAGATTCTCCTGTAAAAGTTCAATGCAAAAGGCAGAGTGTTCCACTGAGATAATTAAAGATTCTGTCAGTCTGACCTGCAGGGCAGCAACTGTGTCTGCTCCAGTGCCTTTACACATGTCTGCAAGTGCTTATGTGGAACACGAGTCAATTTTTAGACCTGTTGTGTGTGTGTGAGAGAGCGATAAGACAAAAAACATAGTTTGGTCCTAAATAAAAAAAAAGCAAGTCACCGTTGGCTGTGTGTAAATGTTATGTGAGTTATTTTTATATAGTTACATGAGTTATTTTCATGTTATTTGGGACTCTGAGAAACCAATGTGGTCCAGGTCCAAAATGAAGAGTTCTTGGATGAATTTCCCTGTCATTCTTCTGAGGACACCTTTGTCACTTTATTTAACAGCATATCATCAAAGTCTTGTATTTAAGATCTTGACATGCTTGATTATAATCAATATATTTACGATGCCCTGTTTTTTATTCCAGCTGTGTGCGTGTGTCACAAATTCCACCTTACAATGGGTTTGTTTTTAACCTTACAAAGCCTATCAAAAATCCTTTTGCTGTGCTGCTCAGCTGGCTGCTACTTTTAGCACTCTTAAGTAAACCAGCTAAATTACAGTGGCAAGCTGTGAAATGCCATTTCTTTTCAGTTTAAGGTAGATGTTTGCCAACCAGCCCTGAATGGTACTTGTGTTTTAAGGCCAAATTGTTTAAATGGACAGGCAACTTTGAGTTTCCAGAACTAGTTTGAAATTGAATCATGTTTTTGAAATAAACTTTTAAAAATCAGTTACTTCACTTTTATGACAAGCCATTCATGCGGGTTTTCAGTGGACATCACATACTTTACATAGACATTGCTGAGTCTGTGCTTGGTACCAAAGCATGTGGTGGTAACAAATGACCTGGGTTTATAACCCATGTCAGCAAACATTTACACATAGTGGCAATATGAAGCGCTTAATGCAGTAGTAGGTGCAAAAGTGGCATTAAGATAACAAAAATAGCATTTTATGTGGGAGCAAAACCAAGTACCACCATTTTCAGTGACTACCATTCAGAAAACAAAATCCAGGAAAAAACTATTCCATGTTAAACACCAAAAGATTTTCACAGCTTAAGCCCCATGTAATTATGCAATTTTGACAGTTTGAGATAGTGATTTTATCTTAGATGATTTTCCCAGAGCCTTTGTCAAGCTGTGAGCTAAATTATTTCAAAGATTTTTACTTTTAGCTCCAGGACATGCCTGCAATGGGAAACAAGACCTGAGGAACTGAAGCGAGTCAGGAGAAACTGTAAAAAACCCTTCAGTGTTTGACCTAGTTAACATGACAGCTTACTCACACCTCCATGTGAATGAACTTTATGAATCTGAATGCTTAACCACACCATTTGGTGTAAGCCACTATCTAAATAGCTACAGCTAAGACAGGGTCCCTACAAAGTATCATTAAAAAGACACACTTTAGTGTTTGTTTGTTTGGATCGCATGGCCCCTTATCAAGTTAAATTTGTTATCTCACCATGATATCTAATTTTTAATAGCATGCCTTTAAATGATTAGCATCACTTGATTGTAGGATACGGCAAAATCTGTTAAGAGATTACAGAGTTTACTTATTTTTCAACATACTGTACTGACTTTTGCCATTTACTTAATATTAGCTCACAAAAGGCAGAACATTAAAAAGAGAAACAACACCATTACAACAATATTTAACAGTTGATGGAATATCATGTTATTGGAATATTGAAATATATTACACAAGGACAATTTTCAGGTATTGTGAAAAGACAAGAAACATCTGGTTAATTAGATGATGGCTCTATTATCTTAAATAAAGTGGCCTTAAACAATTTATTATTACTAAAAGGTCACATAGTAAGATATTTTTGTTTACGTCATGCGTTATCCTGCTAATGAGGTGTCATTGCATAAATGGTTAAAGGGAAAAAAAAAAAACAATGATACAGTTCAATATGGAGAAATGTTATTTTTCTACTTTTATCTCAGACGATGAAAGAGAGATGAAACGGGAATAGGAATGTCCCACCTGAGCCTTTGTTATGGACTATTTGAATGTGTCGCTTTCTTGTTGGGGTTTCATGCTGATTTAAAAGCCTGTTATGAGGCGCATATGTAAAGAACCACAGACCACCAGACGTCATGCCTTCAGGACAACCACACTGCAGCCCCCAACTCTTCTAACTGACTTCAACAACCCCCATCCCTTGTCTGAACCAGCCTTCACCTTCCTTTACTCTAATGGGGGCAGGCCTTCCTTTCCCCATGACCTCCTTGTCGTATCCATATTTCGCACCTTTTTTTTTTATACCCATTTTTGACTCGTGACATCTTAACTTCATCTCTGTCAATCACCAGACTATTCTCTAGTCAGAACCAATGAAAGGCTCCGAGGACATAACCGCAGCAAGAGATAAACATTTAAAGGACATTCCTTGCTTATCCACAACCCATTGCAGTGCTGTAATTGATTGTTTAGCAGTATGGGTGGTCCCAATGAGACTTACACTCTTAACAATTTTCTTTTTGCCTAGCAGTGCTTGCTCAGATTTTGTGTGGTAAAAGTGAATGGGACAATTGCAACCAAAATCTGAAAATATCTGGCTGCCAGATTTTTGCCTTAAGTTCCCTGTTGTTTTTTGCAATTGTGCAAAAGTAAAATTTGTTTAAATTCTTCATCTTGAGGCTGCAGTGATAATGGCTTCGTCATTTTACAGTCTTTTTGGGGTGATAATATAATAGCTACATACAGTGTGTACAGAATAGACCTGATGTACCTTTCCTTACCTTATCCCATTCATTTTTATGCAATTGAGTCTCTGAATTATGATTTACTCAAATAAGCTCTGGATATCATTCAAGAAAAGACACAAGTGGTAATTATCATTTACGTCCGTGCATTTCATGGATGAAAGCCCTTTCTTTAAAGCTGCCAGGACAATTTCTGCAAGTCTGGAGTAACTTTTATTCCCTGTAATCTTGTTGCAACATGATCTCTCAAACTATTTAGTCACCCTAGCAATACTTACACCTGACGATGGCTCACTGAGTTGTTCTGTGGATTATGGGTATTGAAAAAATAGCATAATTTTTGTGATCAATACATTAATTGGCATTAACATGAAGATGATAATCAAAGCTTTGCCTGATCCAAAACCTGAGACAAAATTACTCTAATTCATCCCTAACAATTATATCCCCAGTATCCGGAATATCTTATTTAGTAAAATGAATTCATAGCATGTTTTAAAACCTGTTTTGTAATTTTTCTCAGAAGTGATTCTGTCGTTTAAGACAGTTTGGATCTGAATTGGTTACATTAAAATCTAGCTAACCATTCAAGAATTCTGCAATGCTTGATCTATCTATAGCCTTTCTTAGACTGCAGCCCAAAGTGGATTTGTAAGCATATTTGATCAGAATCTGATCTTCCTGACCAGCAGTTCACATTATATATTGCAAGTGTCCATATTGTCATTGTCTAGTCTAGTCTTCCACATGGATTTGTATAGTTACAGGACACACACCAGAGAAACAAGTACTCTAAACAAAAGAAACTAAATAGACGACAGAAGTCTGTGTCTGTTTCTGTCCCAAATGGTTATGTGGCGCCATGTCGCAAACTTTCTTCTGATTTTTAAATGATTATTTTCCACTGTGTCAATCATTTACTGTGCCTCCAAAGATGTGCCAAAAAAAAATCAAGCTAGATATAACCTGGATATGCTTAACCTTTGTGGCCTCCTCAAATTTACTACCCTCTGGACACCTTTGTGGCAAAAATGTACACATAAAAAAAACTGCTATTAAATCCTTATACATCAATGTTTTTTTTCAACCTTTCTCAAAACTACACAACATTCAATTCAATTCAAAGGCTTTTAACCCTTTAAATGCCAGTTATGCCATTTTTTAAATTATTATTACAAAAAAAAAAAAAATTACTTTCCATTTAATAAATAGAAGTTGATGGGGCATTGCTGGTGATTAGAGTCTTGGATATGTCAAAGATGAGCAATATAACTGATCTGATTACTGAAGTATTTTTTATATAGTGGCCGATACTCCCTCATACCTCGTAGGCAGATACCTTCAGGGTGGAGTTGCACAGTTGCTGTTGCCTTTGCAGAAACCACCAACACTGACACTGTCACTGCTGCCACCAGCTACACACACACACACACCCTCTCAATCTATTTAGTTGTGTCTCTCAAATTATTTATTTGTGTCTCTCTCAAACACACACACATCACATATTCAAAGCCTGGATATTTCTGTTTCAAATTTGTTCATATTTCATACGTTCAGTTGTGTTCTCTTTTGTTGCTGAAGTTTCCAAAGTAGTTGCAGTTTTCACGATAAAAGTTCACATTGTTGAATCGGATGTTGATTTAAAAAATATTTCGCACACGCATACACAAAAAAAAACTCTTGGGGCCCCCTGGTGGTCACATGGCTCCATAAACTAGTTAGCAAAAATGCAAAAATTTCGTGCATCAGCCTACAATGTCTACAATGTTAAATCTGATACATAGTAATACAATACAGTAAAAATGTCAAATATCACTACTTATCTTCAAAATTACATTTTGACATTAGAAAATGAATGTTTATATATTGTAATGGGAGTGGGATTAGAAAATGTAGTTTTAATGGAAGTCAATGAGCATTTTTGGCCATGAAAGGTACAACATAAAAAGAGATATAATTAAATCAATTTTGTTACTTATATTTGACATATCCAAGACTCTAATCACCACCAGTGCCTCATCTCCCTATTATTTATTGTAGAGAAAATAATTAACTTTTAGTGTTTTTTTTTGTTCTAAAAACTGATTCAAATAATAAAACTGGCATTGAATGATTGAAGTTATGAGCAACTTTGCAGTTGTTTAAGTGATTTATGGAAAAAAGAAAAAAAGAAAAAACACACAACGCATCTACAGAGACATGTGAGAGTAAAAGACATTGGATTTTGAAAATGTAACTAAAAAGAAGCGAAAAAGAAGAGAAGAGTTTTTGTAACAGTTACGCCACAAGCTGTAACACAACCTAAATAATCGCCAAAATAATTAAAAAAATAAAGTAAAAATGCCCGAGGAGGGCATAAGGGTTAAAGCTCAGATTTGGACTCCAGTCTAAAGAAGTTCTATGTGGAACTGGACAACCTATTCCTACCTTTAATCAACACATTATGAGGCCACAGGCTGAATTTACTCAGAGCCAATAGGTCATGAAGAACAGAAATGAAGGTCTTAGTTCCTCTGAGGATGATGTTTACTTCCTGCCCTGATGCTTCCTGATTCCTGTTTTCACTTTCTGTGACCTTGACAGCAAGAAGGCGTTGTGTGGCGACATTTGTTAAAATATTTATTTCAGTTCTCATGTTTTTTTTATGTTTTGAATGGTACACCAACTTTGAATTCTAAGTAGTCCATGACCGTGAATGAAAATGGGACTGTATCTCTACAGATACCTCTGTACTTTATAGCTACAGTATCTTCATAGTCTTTCAGCCACTGCTCTTTATTTTCTAACTCAGGTTGACTCACAACTAACAACTGATACAAAATGTACTTTCTTACATAAACAGTAAATAAAGAAATGTACCAGTGTCAGGTTCAATCGCTAGAGTTAGGAGACAAATGCAAGTTAATGAATGCAGTGATTTATTTTTTGGTAGAACTTTCAAAGGGTTAATTTATGCACCAAAGCCAGATCAAATAGAATATATAATGCACAAAATCCTAAAACTATCAGGTAGCAGGCTGGTTTCATCTCAGAGTTGTTTACTTCCTGGATTCATGATTCAGCACTGTTCTATTCATTGACCTAGATAACACCAAACAACAGAGATGATGACCACTGCACATTTTAAAATCTCAGCGGAAAAGCCTGAAGACAAGATCTTGATTCCTGCTGCAGGTTGCAATAGGTCATAAGTGTAAGAGCAAGTAGTGACAGTGGGTTAAAAAGTTAGCCATTCACTTTTCACGCATTCTTTGGTTGACAGATTCATTCACTTGATTGACAAATTCATGAACAGCTATTTACATTACATACAATTAGGAACATTGTGATGAAGTGAGCATACGTACAGTATATCAGTGCTGCGTTCATAAACAAATGAAAAACAGCTTTGTAGTTTGAATGAGACAATACATGTAGGTATGAAGACTCAATATTTTCTCACGATAATCTAAATATAAGGTAACCCAAATTTAGCAAAACAAATGTTTTATACCAAACCTTAACATAACCCGTAAATGCCAAATCTTAACAGTCCAATTTTGGTTTCAGTGAGGACAACTGGTCTTGACAAGTTTGGGTAACCACACACACATATACATACCCTTAAAGGGGCTGGTTGGGAGGTTACTGTGCTTACAGAAAACAACAGCTGAGAAGCATCAGTCTATTTTTGTTCTCGCCTCATTTGAATCTAAGGAGGTGCGATCATTATGGGTTGCCAGAGAATTTGAGACCACACGAAAGAGGAGACAATCCCTTATTTAGTTGCCCTAACCCACATTCCAGGAGAACTGTCTGGATTTGTACAGGATGGACCTACTGATACACAAACCCTGAGTCCATTGTTTGTTCAGTCTGGGTTTTTGTGTCCCACTGTCTGTTGGACCGTGGTCTATCCTGCATGAAAAGGAGATGGCTGAAACTGGTGATGCCATAGTTTTGTAAAAGAACACAAATGTTTATCAGCCCAGTGTCATCACTGACCACACTGTGTTTTTCTTTTCACACAACTTACACTTGATGGATTTAGATTCAATGCAACATGAAGGAATTTGCAAAAAATGTACATGTTTCATCACTCTTATAACATCTGCTATGTAAGATAGACTGTACTGTTTTTGGTTGCATGTTGTAATTTGGAGTGGTGGAGCTGAGGTTGTTCTGGGGGATCAATGTTCTTCTCTTCCTGCACAGAATAGTAAAATAAAGAAAATTTATTAAGACGTCCGAGGTTGAGTTGCTCAGGTAAGATGCTAACAGGATCAGAAATGCCATAGTCAAATAAAACAAAACCAAGTAAGGTTTATTAGTTCAGTATCATTTGTATCATTTATGCTTGGGCTGAACCGTAAATCACTTTATCTATTTTTATTTATTTATTTATTTTTTTTTTAATCTATTTCTAATGTAAGTCATAAGTGCTGGAACTGTTTATTCAATATGTTTTAAGAGTTTATTACACAGACAAGGCTTATTGAAGTTTAACTTAATATATTTTATATCAAAATTGCAATCACAGTATCTGAAAAAAAGCTGGGCATATTTTCAGAGCCAATAATGTCACATCAGAAAGTCAATGAATCAGTGAAACAAGTCGACCAAAAAAAAAAAAAAAAACAGTTTCAAACATTAGTAACAAGCATTGAAGTACTTTTGATGAGATAACTTGTGTCTTTAACAGTTCAGAATGAGTTTAGAAACCGCAGCTCACCTGTATTCATCCATCTTTGTGGCCTGCAGCGTCTGCAACAGCGTGCAGGGAGATAAGAGCACGGACTTGGTCAAAGCCCCTCCTTAAGGACAGACCATCATACTGAAGCGTCACTCTAAGTTCACTTGAGTCCAGTCCTCCTTTCTGACTTCAAACTCAAATACACACAAACACACATGCAGTGTCACACACGCACACAAACATACACACACACAGCGCCAGACGCGTCTTTTCATTCCAGGAGACTCGGAAGAAGAAGACTTGCTTAATGTTACCGAGAGCTTTTTTTCCAACTTTTGTTGGGCGAACTTTACTTCTCACGTTTTTTCCACACTTTTTCTGAGATGTGTGGATTTTTCTCCTACTTCAGCGGATTCTCGGAGCTAATGAGCGGATAAGCGGTTTAATTTCCGAAACGCGCATTTGGATAAAATCACTGTTTGATTAACGGTATGAACGCATCCGTGAAATAACTCATTCATCAGGACAAAGCGATTTCAAGGTATGCTCTTATCACGAATGATTCTATGCACTTACAATAATCTAATCTCCGTGGAGGCGTCTTGCCGTGCAGGGCGCAATTTGCTTTTATTTCAGCTTCAACGTGGAAAGCATCTCTCAGCTCTGTAGTTGGTCTGGTGGATTTGAGGGCATTTGTGCGCTCTTGAGATGGGCGAGAGAGAAAACATGCACACACGCACGCACGCACGCACACACACACACACACACACTACTGGTTTCCATGACTTCAGAGGACATTACGTTGACCTGCATTCATTTCTCTAATCTTAACCATAATTACTAGTGCCCTAACCCTAACCTCAGCCTAACTTTAAAACATATCTTCACTTTAAAATGTAGTAATTTACGTTAAAGGGAATTGATTTTTGTCCCCTTAATGTGACTGAGTGAACAGCTACAGGTCCCCACAACATAAGGAATACCAGGTACACACACATACACACAGAAAGAGAGAAAGGGACATTCTGAGTTCTAATTTTACATCATGTCTTATTTTTTTCTCCTTTTATTAATGAATCCTTATTTTTAACATACTTTGTGACTCATGTTGTCACTGACTGTATCTGTCCTCCAGGCTGTTTGAGACAGGTGCAGTTTGTCAGCATGGCTCTAAAGAGGGTCTATTGAGTAAAGATAGCAGCTATCAAATTTGTGATTTTGTGCTTTGTAAATAAAAGCTGACTTGGATTGTGTGAGAAAGAAAAATGGGAGAAATATTCCCATATGGATTTTGGGACATGCCTTACAGTGGTGTTCTTTGCTTCTCTCAATTACCCTCACTTTGTTTTTCTCTTTGGCAGTGATCATCTCAGTATAGGTTCTCCGTTTGTGGCCTGAAGATGTATCAGACTGTGTGCGTGGCTCTGCTGCTGACAACTTTTGTCTCCAGTAGCCAGTCCTGTCCCAGAAGCTGTAACTGCTACCAAGCCAACGAAGTCCATTGCACCTTTCGCTCCCTGCTCGTTGTACCACCTGGCCTTCCTTTGCACACGCGTCGCATAAACTTAGGGTAGGAAAAACACACACACTCCCACACATGCTTGAAACCAGGAATGCATGCATGTATGGGATTCCAAGATGAAGTGCTTTTATTCAGCTTACAAATACGGATTAGAGTTTGATCTCCATTCAAATCATACAATTTTCAATTTTATTTGTATAGCACCAAATCATAACATACATTATCTCAAGGCACTGAACATAGTATGGCAGAAACCTTTACAATATTATAATATGTGGGAAATAATCATGTATTTATTGACTTACTAATATCCTATGCTGTTTCTGTGGTCCTGTAGCTTCAACAGCATCAGCAGGATCCATGAGAGTTCACTGACTGGACTTAAGAGGGTGGAACTTCTCATGCTCCACAGCAATGATCTTCACCATCTGCCAGATGCAGTATTCAAAGATATGAAATCACTGCAGGTAAACAGGAAGAGCAGCAACAACACCATGGGTTTCATGGTCCTTTTTTGCCGGAGTTACAGCGTCTGAATAAAGTGTGTTGAAATCAAAACTAGTGGATGTTCAACTCTTAGTAGCTGTGGTGAAACACTCGCAGCTGAGCGTAGACGCCATTAAAACTATATCAAACTGTGTTTTAAATATACTGTGTCAATCAGTGTGGGAAATAAAACATATCCTTTGAGATTTTGGAGAAAATGTTCAGAAAATGTACTTTAATCTGTGTACAGGCTAAAGGAGGCCGAAGCATGCATGGACTGCCTTATTCCATGTGTGTGTTCCTGCAGTAAGCATAGCTCTAAATCTTTCTACATATGTTGTACTAGTACTTCCCAGTCTGCATAGCTTCTTTACAATGACAGATGACACACTTAAACAGAACCAAAAAGGTTTCCATATTTTAAGTCACAAGTAATATAGGTTATACAAATATACAGCATTTGTCAAGCAGGTTTGGTAAAGTTAAGCGGATGCCTCAATGACAAATGTGCCCAAACCTCGCCATCACTCTGTTGAGAACTAGTCGATTCATAAATGGATTAGTTTTACATTTGATCTTTGGAATTTGTGCAAGTTCCTTAAATTGATGTAACACTTAACAAGATTCTGTTCATATACAGTATTCAGCACATTTTTTTCTAAATTCAGTGCAACCAATGTGTCATTGATGTGCCATCATTCTTTCCATCACCATGTGACAAGGAAACACATTTTAGTGACCTAAGGTCAGAGTTAGCAGTTGGTGGGAAAGTGATATTACTCAACAAGCACTTGATCTGTGAGGGAGATCCACATATTCCCATGTGCTGACAGCATGATGTGCTAGATCTGTCAGCAGCTGGGACTCTTCCAGTTAAGTAGCCTCCCCTGAGAGCGGTTTTATGATGAGCAATTCACAAACACCATCCCACAACCTGGCTTTTTGTTGAGTTCTCCACACATAATTAGATTAGCAATAGATTCCTCTGCTGACAATAAAGAGCTAAAATTCATATGTGAAAAGTTGAAGATCTTCAGTCTCCTTTTTGTTTTCCCTGCTTTGACCAGGTAAACTCATAGTATGAACCTTTTTGGTGTTGGCTATTTTTTGACCCAATTTTTATATGTGAAACAGCAGAACAGCAGGAAGTATCCCCTCTTGTTTTTGATATTCACACATGGTAGCTACACATCATTGGTCATAAATTCCCTTTAAGCATGTGGTGACCAGGGACAAATGTTTCTTCATCTGCCTTCATGGCAAGTATTTTATTTCTCTTCTAATCATTTCTTCTGCTCACTCCATTTCCTGCACCCCCACAGATACTCAAGCTGAGTTATAACAAGCTGAGAGAGATCTCTTCATCTCTGACCTTCTCTGGCCTGACCTCACTGCTGAGACTGTACTTGGATCACAACCTCCTCCAGTATATCCATCCCCGCGCCCTTCTCCAGCTGCCCAGCCTCAGGCTGCTGCGTCTGCAAGGGAACAGACTACATCAGCTGCACCCTCACGCACTGTGCACACTGTCCCTCCTGAATACCTATTACTTTTCTACACTTAGGTGAGCTTTAATGCTTTATGTGTATAATGTAATAATCAGTGGTGGGCAACTTACTAAAGTTTCAGTAAAGACAAAGCAATTGCTGTTAACGCTCTTATATGTATGGTCTCTTATCGCTGCATTGGCCTTCAAGTCCCCATGACATCAAAATCAACATTTAAATGCTAAAATCATTAAAATTTTCCTGGAAATCTCTTCCTACACACTGATATACAACCTAACGGAGTCGTTTCCCCAATATTTCTGATATTTTAGAGGGTGAGATGCCCTTGAATCCGCTTAGAGATTTTTGATGACTCATTGTATATACGCAGAGATGAGGCCCCCCCCCCCCCCCAGTTCCTCCTCAGCTGCATCATGTATTTGTTTAAACATATATGGCTTCACTCCATAGGTTTCCTTCAGTTATCTGCAGACATAGGTGGTGATGGTGTTGAGAAGTCTTCCACAACAGAGAGTAGGCTGTCTTCTGTGTTAAGCTATGTCGTCATGCTCATGCTGTGTCTCATTCAGTGCTACTGGCTACTCTTAATGTCAATCAATATGGTGACAAGACCTCTCTTTCAGCTTGTTTTTATTGCAAATATATACATCTACAACAGCTACTAGTGCACAAAGAGCCATGTCATGAGGACTTTAAAATCCAAAATGCAAACCAATCAACAATTTCAAGCCAAAAATATGATCTATGAACAAGAAAATATCCTTACACATGTGAAATTATACCACACTAGATTGACTCCTTGAGAAACACAACCTAATAGAAAGTTAAAATGACCATCACTTGTTATTATTTAAAGCTACAAAAACATGTCTCTATACCCTTGCTCTGATGTATAACTTGGCTCTGAACACAAAGGCGATGATGCAAATTATAAAAATGATGGATGATTTTCTTCCCTCTATCCTGTCACCTCTCACTGCCCACTCCCACGTCCTTCCCTTTATACCTTTTTGACTTTTATTCAACCTCCCTCCCCTGCTCTTTCTTTTCGTTGCTCTCTTTTATACTCCTTTAGGCACCTTGACTTGTCCAACAACAGTCTGACCATACTGGCCAAAGACACCTTAGTGACAGCACCCCTGCTTGAGACTGTTGTGCTGCAGGCTAATCCATGGAGTTGTGACTGTAGGATGAACTGGCTTCTCACTTGGAGTCTGGCTCACCCAGGTGACTTTTACTTGAAGTATTATTTGTTTTCACAAGTCTTCTCTCAACTCACACATGCAACCTTTTTTTTTTTTTACTGTTTTGCTTTTGGAGTGACCACATGAGTGCTGGATAAGAGAGATGAGAAGCACAGGTGGAATGCAACTGTGAAACAAATGTTTATAATTTTGTTTTATAAAAGCACTAATAACAAAAATATAATTTTCCAAATCCTACTAATTGTAAAATGGGATAATGTCACCAGCAGAGATGTTAAACTCTTTTTCTTTTCCTCACACGACATTTTTTCTTCCACATTCCTCAATGAATGTTAAAGAAGACAGCAATGTGAAATGTCTCATTGATATGCCAGACTTAACATGCCATGACTAATTCATGATGACAGTATTGATCTGTTTAGCTGTTCAGCTGAAGCATAGGCCAATTGGCACAATATAATGAAGTGATGCATATTTATGTTTTATTAGTAGATGAAGTAACCATACGTAATTAGTCCAAGGTGTTGGGGAGGTGTTAATGACTGTATAAAAAGAGCTTACTAATATCATACCACTAATATATGCAGATAGCAGAAATTTGCATCAATTGGTACATCTGGCCATTAATGACACAGTTTTCTTTGTTTCTTTCTTTCACGTAGGTTTAATGAAATGTCCTGGTGGTCCTCAGTGCCCAACCTGTGCATTGCCCAGTTCTCTTCAAGGACAAGGCTTGCTTGATCAGATTGATCTATCGTGCAGGTCGCCTGTTATTCCTTTTCCAGGCAGAAACACCCCATTGGAGACAGAACTCAGTGAAATACAATCAAGTGAGACCTTCAGAGAACCTTTAGGCAGTGTCTTCTTGGGTCTGTCTGACCAACAAGGGAACAATGTTGATTTGAGCTGTAACATCACCCTCTCTTCGGACACTCAGGACATTGGTTATCCTCCGGATCTTACCCTTTCCTCTTCCTCTCCCATCCCTCTTGCTCTTTCACTCTCCTTGGAATGCCCTGTAGACACAGAGAGCTATGGAATACTTTGGAGAATCCTTGCTTACTATAGTGAGACTGCTGTTCGTCTGGAGAGGGAAATCATGCTGAGTAAAAACCCTGAGCTGGCTTACCGCTACAAACAGGTAGCAGAGATGGATGGATATTATCACACTGGAGTTAGCGCTTCTGTTAAAACAAAACTGCAGTGGCTGCTACAGCCTGCTGTTAGCATTCAGCTGAACAGAGCACAGTCTAATGGACACAAAGTTCATCTTATATACTCAACAAGAGTTTCTGTGCACCATGACCCTACATCTAATCCTTCAACACCCTACTCTGCTTCTCAGCCATGGGTTTTAATCTCAACTAATCATACCATTACAGCAATGGCAGCAGTATCAGGCAGTGAGGTGGAGCTACCCTGCCCTTTTCTTAGTTCTGGTAAAACCAAAGTAAAATGGATTCTTCCAGATGGATCGAAGCTCATCTCTCCCTCCAGCAGCCTAGATGGAAGGCTCCGGGCCTCAGCCACTGGTTTACTTCTACAAAAATTGCAACTCTCAGATGTTGGACTTTACTACTGTGTAGCCCAGGCTGGCAGGGATGTAGATGTTCTGCCCCTGCGCCTGGCAGTGGAAGAGTCCTCTGTCCCACCTTCAGGAGAACAAATGGGGCCACCTGTCACTGGAACAGTTGGTGAACCTGTCAGTCTGTCCTGCAAAGCATTGGGTTCACCTGCTCCTTATATGAGTTGGGTGTTGCCAAATGGAAATATAGTGCAGCCTGAGTTAGCTCTATCAAACGGATTTACTGTACAACCAAATGGGAGTCTCTCTCTATCTGACCCTTCTCTGAGGGATACTGGTCATTACCGCTGCATTGCAGTCAACCATTATGGTAGTGACTCTCTCTCCATGAAGTTGGAAATGAAACCAAAGCATCCTCCTGCACTTAAGGCATCATATCCTAGAGGTCCACAGTCAGCTGCTGGCCGTTCAACAAAGATAAGAGCACCTTTACTTCGTCAGATTTTGGAAGGGTCAGGGGATGGAGAGGAGGAAGAAGAGAGAGCTTTTGTTGACTATAGGAAACAACCCAGACCTCACCAGCGTCTCTCTAACAGACGTTATCCAGTTGGAAAACCTCTGAGACGTGGGCATATGAGAGAAGGCCCCCCGAGAAGAGGAGTGGCCCCTATCTCTTCCACTGGCCAGAAAAGAAACCGCTTCGACACCAGACATAGAGTTGCTACTAACAAACAAAGAATAGACCCTCAGAAATGGGCAGACCTACTGGCTAAAATACGTCTGAAGACTGCTCACACCATTAACAACCAATCCATCACAGCAGGAGAGCCCACGTCTGATCCTATGGGAAGAGGCAAAGACAGAGACACAGCAATAGACAAAGGAGCAGATCATTCAGAACGAGGTACAGCTGAGGAAGCAGGGGCTGATGCAGAAATTGAAGGATCCTCTGTTGATGACACTGTTCTAGAAGAGGAGGGCCTTCAGCCCATCCATCCTGTTCTCATAGAGACAAAAACAGACACAGAGTTTGAGGGAGGGAGAGAAACATCAACAGAACCACAGACCTACATAGAGACCAAGACTCATACACAAACTCAGACCTCATATCCGAAGACAGAAACAGTGACACAGAAAAAACTGGTTTCATCAAAGCCAATTTCTAAAAGTAATGAAATTGTTCTAAAACCAGTAGAGGGACTTAACAGAGTAGAAAACCCCAACCGACCCTTATCCAGGCCTCACAGTCCACGACAGAGACTCATACCAAATATGGTTCAGAATTCTCGACCTCAACGACCCTGGAACACTCGCAGGAGGATTGGACAGCAGAGACGAATCATCAACAGGCCCAGGGTGCAACCTTTAACCCCGCCCCGACCTTTCCCTGACTCTTCACACCAGAGGTCACAAACAACACCTGACACTACCACAGATCAAAGTAATATGTTGCTAGTGTCAACAGCATCTCCATCTACAAGGAATGACCACATTAAGACTGCTCCTAGTGGCGTTAATCATTTGTCTCCCAGTATTTCTTATTCCCCTGGTATCTCAACATTAGAATCTGGTTCCTTCTCATTAACTTCCTCTGCCACCCCCTTTACCTCATCTCCCTCTCACATAAAGTCACATATAGACATTGTGACTCACATAGATGATACCCAAGACACTGCAGAGTCCACTCTCGTCAACTCAGTGACACTAGAACCCACTCATTCGAATGCTGTGCTCTTACAGACATATGTGTTAGACACACATGGCACACAGACACGCAAAAAGCCACACACATCCTTAGAAAAACATTTTCTTAAAGCTTCAAGTAAAGACAACGAAAAGCAAGAAAGGAATTTATTGGGTGTGACATATAAATCTCATTTCACCACACTCTCATCCACTTACTCCATTGTTTCCACCACTGCCTCCAGTCCAACTACTGTAAAAACAACAACTCTTCCCTCAACTCTCAAGAGCACACTTTTTACTAGTTCTGCCACAAGCACAACCACTATCACAACAAGTGAGGACACAGTTCCCACAACAGCTACTCTTGTGACAACAAATCCAATCAAGTTTAATACAGCCACTGCTTTTATCTCTCCATCTAGCACTAGTATGACACCTGTTCCTACTTCCACTACTACCACAACTCCAGTTGTTACATCAACTACTCCCACTACCAAATTGACTTTTTCAACTCTCCCTTCCACTACTACTTCTACAACTGCTATTTTCACAACTCCAAACCACATTACAACTTCTGCTATATCTACTACTCCTCTTACCAGTACTAGAATTATCATCTCAGCCAACGCCACACCTAGGGCACCTTCTTCTCTTCCATCAACTACCTCAGCAATGACATCAGCAAGTACCAGAACGTCATTCAGAGAGAGGCTAAGTGCTGGTCGAGTTAACAGCCAAGGGAGGCCCATTTCTGTGTCTCCAAACCGAAACCAATCTCCTGACTGGAGAAAGCCTGGAGCTAATTTTATTCCTGATTCACACCGCAGCAGACCACATTGGCTCCCTTCACTCCCTGCTGTCCCCGGGGTGAGTTTAGTTATTTGATTACATAATATTGATACTTTGCTAAAATACAGTTGCACCAAAATGGAGCACATACACTGCAACAAGAATGAGAGCCAAAGGAGGACCACAGTTTATTCTGGATTTGTTAATTCAATTCCCCATTTATCAACTATTTAAGTCTTTTTTTTCCTCTAAGTGCACTTTTGAACGTAGTAAGCAGCTTGTTCATATACTGTACCACTATTCTTCTTTGTTAGTCAGCTAAGGGGAACTTCAATTAACATTTCCTTTATAAATGAGTGCTGACCTTGAACATAAGACACACACACACAGACACACTTGTATACTATATTCACTCATCTGTGCAAACCCAGGGGCAAAGGCTTAGCAGAATAGGCAAAATAGCCTAATCCTCATTCACATGACCTGCTATTAAAGGTGGGGAATATTTGTGAAAAATTCTGTAATTTCACAGATTTTCTAGAGCTCTGCCAGAGTTCTTGTCAAATTTGAAGATGTGTAAAACACATGTTAAATTTTTAACAGCATTTTGTGTTTTTAGAGCTTAAACCCAAGTAACTTAAATTAATTTTCAAAGCTGTGTTGCCAAATTGCTACAAACCAAACCACTGGGTCTACCCCCAGTGGCTCATTCAAAATCTTGGATCACAGTAAATTGTAATGTATCGTATTAGAGATTAATACAGATTTACTTATTAAAGTCAGTATCTGTCAAAAATAATATTTCCTTACAGTATATATACAGTAGATCAGTTAACTGCATTGTGATTAGTATGTAGACCTGGTGTTTTTGGTTTAGCTTATACTATTTGCATTGATTTTGACTGTGATGCACAAAGCTAGTGTTTTTATTCAATAGTGCCAGGTATATAATACACAACAGCTGTTATTTGTATTCTGACTTTACATTTTTTCCCTTAAAAGGGTTTTTTGTGGAGTTTTTCCTCACTCGATGTGAGGGTATAAGGATAGAGGGTGTCACATGCTGTACAGACTGTAAAGCCCTTCGAGGCAAATTGTGTTTGCGATGTTGGGCTATATAAATAAAATTGACTTGACTTGACTTGAAAATCCTACCCATAGAGGGTCAATTGAAGCTGAGCCTCCACTAGTTTTACTGTGCCATGCTGCGACAGGAATGTATGTAAAAAAAAAAGAATTACGTCAGAGGATCTGTGATAAACAGCTGATTATGAATGAACTAATCATATAGTTGATCATGTTTTAGTGCACTTTTAGTAATGAAATCAATGTAAATACCACAGCAAATATTTGACCAAGGTAGCAGGACTTCCCTTGCTGTCATAGAGCAATTGCCCTTTGGCTGCACTCCAGTCACACACTAATTAGCTGTTGTAGTTTACCTGTTATTTTATTAGTGGAAATAATCTGTTTTCTAAATCCTTTTCATAGGCCTCAGTTTTGAGATACAGACCAAGAATTGCAGACCCACATATCAGGACAGTGTCATTCCCAGCAGAAAGCACTGCTAGCCTGGCTTGTGAAGCTCAAGGAGAACCAAAACCTTCCATCACATGGACCAAGGTTGCCACAGGTACACAATATATGTGATATATTTATGTGAACATTATGACATCAAAAAGCACCATTAAATGTCAGGATGTAACATTTTTTATATATGTTGGGAAACAAATAGTCTTTATTCCTGAATTTAATTATGGTTAGAAACTGCAGATTGCACAATTAAAATAGATCAAACCAAACTTTCTGTTTATATTTGAATCTTGATGTAAAAAGAAATAACTCTCAGCTTTAATATATACTAAAAGAATAAATATGAACACATTTACACTGTTGAAAAACCCAATCAACATTTAGCATAACACACTGGTGTGCATACTATGGCTTTTCTTAAGTTTTCCATGTTGGAAATATACAGTATATTGCAAGAAAGTGATGGGACTCTTTATGAACTGCATCACTGGCTTTTTACTTCATGCTGTGCCACATGGAGTGTCCCTGTTTCTCCTTTCCTCCCTGTTTTAGACTTACTTTCAACTTGCTTTCCTTATTTGTCTCTGTTATGCTGACTACTCTGCCTGTCTTTTTCTCTGTCAGGCGCAGTGATGTCAATCCACTCCAAGGCTCAGCGTTTTGAGGTCTTGTCAAATGGAACCCTTGTTATTCAGAATGTTCAGCTGCAGGACAGGGGCACATACATCTGCAGTGCACAGAGCTTCCTGGGTCGTGACAGGTAAGGTTTCTAATTGTAACTATTAGTATTAATGTTGTCATTACATGATTAGAAACCCAGACCTACTTGATATGCAAGTCTCTGTTTGTGGACTTCAGGACTTTGTTTAAATTAAATTAAATACTGGCCTGTTAGTCTTTTCTTCATGTACCATATTGTTTGACATTACTTAAAATATATATTTTAAATAATTAATTTGTTTATGCTCTTCCACAATAGGTTGCTAACTACCCTAGAAGTGTGGACCCGCCCCCCTCGGATGCAGCTGGCGAGTTACAGAGAAGCCACCATTCATCAGGGCGTAGAAGTGATTTTAGAGTGCCAGGCAGATGGTGTTCCTGCTCCTCTACTGTCTTGGGTCCTGCCTGATCGTTCTGTCTTAATGTCCTCTGCCCCTCCAACTGGTCGTGTCTTCATGGACACAAATGGGACCCTCCATATCTTAGCAACTTTGCCTAGTGACAGAGGAGTGTATCGCTGTGTGGCCTCCAACTCAGCAGGTGCTGCCAGTTCCTCTGTTCGTGTACATGTGTCCTCGTTGCCCCCAGTGATACAGCAACCCAAAGTGGAACACCTGCTTTTGTCTCCAGGGAGGCCTGTTTATGCTCACTGCTCTGCCCGAGGAGCCCCACCACCATATCTGCGCTGGCGTCTCCCAGATGGGACTCTCGTTCGCCCATCCCAATTTCTCCATGGCAACCTTTTTGTTTTACCTAATGGGACACTGCATATCCGAAAAGTTGGGCCAAAGGAGTTAGGTACTTATGAGTGTACAGCAAGTAATGCTGTTGGTGCTGATAAAAGAACCCTGAGTGTAAAAATTGAAGGGGAAGCAGAAGGAAGAGGAAGTGAAGAAACAAAATCATTTTCTACTGAAAAAACATCATCTTCACTCAGTAAAGACAGAAGTTTGTCCAAACCTAGCCACCCCACAGATCCATTCAACTCACCTAAACTTTCCCCTCCATTGCTCACTGATAGATCCAAAACATTAACAACATTTTACCCTCTCCAACCCAGTTCCCCTAATTCATCACTTAAAATAAATAAAACTGTTGCAAGCACTGACATAGCAAAAATGTCCTCTGTAAATACCTCAAAAATCATACAGAATGTTGTGAACAACACAAGAGTTCTTTCTTCCACTCCCTTTGACAAAAGCAGAAATACAGCTGTTTTGTATCCCATGCACGTCTTCCCCTTCAGTAAAGCCCGTATCATCTCTACGTCACCCTCCATTAGTACTGTCCGCCATGGAGGGATTTTGCAGCTGCACTGTTCTGTAACTGGCAACCCACACCCCATCATTATCTGGAGGACACCTATCAGGAAACTGGTGGACGTGCACTTCAGGTAGGCTACATAGTGTCTTCATGAAAGAAGGGAGCCCTTAAATTATGTTGATTGTATTAATGCTGCTGCGATCATGTAGGATTCTGTGTATTCATCTGTTTGTTGTTTGTGTCCACATTTGAATTTAAGTTTTGACCGCCGTATGAGGGTGCATCCTAATGGTACCCTGTCAGTCCAGGCAGTAACAGAAAAGGATGCTGGAGATTACCTCTGCATTGCGCGCAACAAAGTTGCAGATGATTATCGCCAACTGCGTGTCACTGTGGCTACCAAGCCAGCCAAGATTGAGCCAAAGCAGCCACTCAATCAGATGGTGTCATACGGCAAACCGCTAAAGGTGAGCTGATCATTGGTATCACTGCATAATTGCCTTTCTCTTAACAATAATTTTTGGAAAACATGTTAGTAACAAACATGTTAGTAACACGATTCAGTCTGTCTTGTGCAGGTGGACTGTCAAGCATCAGGTCTGCCTTACCCGGCTGTTCACTGGAGTCTACCAGATGGAACCATGGTAAACAGTGTGTTGCAGGGGGAAGACAGAGGAGGACGAGCACGAAGGCTAACGGTTTTTGACAATGGAACATTACTGGTTCCAGTGGTGGGCATGGGGGAGGAAGGGGAGTACACGTGTTATGCCGAAAATCAAGGAGGCCTAGACACCATGAAGGTAAAAGACCAATGACTTCAAGATTTATAGGTTTTCATAGCATTTCAGTGATCAATATTTCTCCTTTATTTCCAGTGTATACATTCATTTAACCATTCAATTGACTTTTTGCTTTTTAAATTTTCAGAATGGTTTTGTTAAAGCCAGTCTAAAAAAAATAATAGTCATTACAATATATTTTTTTCATTTCTTGAAGGTTAAAGTGAAGGTCATGATGACATCTCCGCCAGCCTTCACAGATGAGAAAACCTATCACACTGTCAAAGTCCGTCAGGGGGCAACTGCCACCATTCACTGCCCAGCATTGGGAGATCCTGCACCTACAGTGATGTGGCTCTCTCCAGCAAGCCACGTCATCCCACGAAGTTTGGGTTCAGGTGTCTATTCTGAGAGAGTGGTGGTGGTTTCTGATGGAACTCTGGAGGTGCGCCAGGCCCAAAAGATCGATACAGGAAACTACACATGTAGAGCAAGCAACTCAGCCGGGGAGAGCAGCATGGTAGTGAGCTTGGAGGTGGAGCCTTTTAACCATGTCATAAGTGGCCATGTGGGAGGAAAAAATGCCATCAGCATTAATAATTCAGGGATAGCCCAGTACGGATTAACCAATGGAGCCTCAAGAAAGCTGGGTACTAGAAACAATAACAGTAATGGATATAGTAATAAAAACAGCAGTAGCAACACTGAACGAAATTTTGGCAATAACACGACAACCAGTGGTTCTAATCCAACGTCTGATAATCAAAATGGATTCTACAGACCTGTCAGTGGGATTGCATTTGGTAGCAGTGTATCTAGTGCTGGGGTGAGTGGGCCAAGCAATACAGACATTAAACCAAATAATGTTGGAATAAGTAGGACTGGTCCTGGCATTGTGAGTAGTATTAGTAACAGTGTGGTCAACAGTCACAGCACAGTTCCTGGGGATAATTATAATGAAGTCATTACAGGAAGGCTTAATAATGACGAAAACACCAGCAGAGATAATGACAGGGTAAGTGGTACTTCTAGAAATGTTGGAGTTAGCAGCCGCATAACGAATAGTGGAGCTGGTACTGGCACACTCACAGGAAACTGGTTTAGTCGGAGTAGCCATACGAGCATTACTGATGATAACAGCAAGAAAAGTGATATTATAGCTGCCAGTAATACTGGCTCTAAAAATTCTCCTAGCACAGTAGTGGGCGTGGTAACAACAGTAAAGCAGCAAGTTGGAAAAGGTCAGACTGTTCTTTTACCTTGCCCCTCCCAAGGCTCCCCTCCTCCTCGTTTGACCTGGCTTTTACCTGGAAATGGCGTGCTGTCTGCTCCTTACTACGGCAGTCGACTCACTGTGCACCGAAATGGCTCCTTGGAGCTGCGAGGTGTGCGGTTGACTGATGCTGGGACCTTGATTTGTGTAGTGAGAGGTGAAAAGGGAGAGGCACGGATACAGGTGGAGCTGGTGGTCTCTGAGTCACATGAGGAGACCCGATTTGCACACAGGGAATCAGCTGTGGAGAGACCTGTGCAGAAAAGTCCTGGCCTATCAGAGGCAAGTGAGTCAGGAGCCTCACTGGATTCAACCCATTCCTTAAGCTCAGCATTTCCTGAGAAGCCTCGTCCAAGGTATCCAGTTACTCAAAAGCCTCTTCAGAAGACCTTGAGTTCACCTGCTGCACCTCGTCCTCTTGACCCTCCACCCCACTCACCTGGCCCTGTCTTAGAGCCAGCAGTGAGCACCAGAACAGCCTCCTTGGTGAGCATCATTAATGGAGAGACCCTTCGCCTGCATTGCCCTGCTCCTCAAATCCCAGGATATACCCAGGGGTCTCTCTCTTGGACGATGCCCAGTGGTAACATACTGTCACAGGGTGACACTGATGACTCAGGTCGATACATAGTCCAAGAGGATGGAACACTAACCGTGCAACAGGCTTCTGTGTTTGACCGAGGCACCTACACCTGCAAATCCACAAATTATGAATCCACCTTAGTTTCACTCCTCACAGTTCCTGTCATTGTCATCGCCTACCCACCACGTATTATGACAGGCCCCTCCCCTGTCACCTACACACGGCCAGGGGTTGCTGTGGAGCTGCCATGTCTGACTATTGCAACACCCCGAGCAGCAGTGACCTGGGAAACGCCGGACCTGACACAACTGAGGGTGGTGGGGGTGGCTCGTGTCTATGGAAACCGCTACGTTAGTCCCCAGGGTTCCTTGGTGATACAGAAACCAACAAATAGGGATACTGGGTTTTATAAATGCACTGCCAAAAATGTAATTGGAGTGGACACCAAGACGACCTATCTGCATGTTATGTAAACATACACACCTAGTGGGAAGACAGAGATCCCACCAGTCTTCTGTACTGGTGGATGAACTCCTCTGCTGTTGACACAATGTGCCCAAAGGAACTGCAAGACTCTTTTGATACTGTTGAATCTCAGAAAAGACACTACTTATATACAGTATATGTCACTTCTAAGCATAACTTTCCAATACTGTATTGTTTTTATGTCTGTCTTTGAGGTCAGGTGCGGCTTTTATATCTCTGTATGAACAACGTATGTTTATAAAGGACTGTCTTATGTGTTGGTGCTACATAACTTATCTTATTTTCTTTATCTCCTGTCTATTACCTTGATTTGATTGTGTTACAAATTAAGACTAGAAAAAATGGGGGAAAAAAAACACTCAATGACCCATGATCATCTCCTTTTCATACACATCTTCACCGGTCCATATTTATATGATGCTTTTCTGGTTTTGGTCCACTTACTCATCCACTCACACACTTATACAGTGCATTTATGAGCAGCATTTTTTTAATCCCATGTCATACACATGCTGCTGCCAGAGGCAATTTGGGGTTAATCATCTTGGCCAAAAACACACTACACACACACCCCCATGGGGTCTCAGTCACTGGTTGGAAGACGACCCACTCTATCCACTGAACCACACTTGTGTACAAACTACAAACATGGTTCTCATGTGAAACTTCTGCAGATTTTTAAAGCTTGTCAGTGAGTGTGTGATAATTGTTAACACAGTGTCATCCACTCACTGTCTCCCAAAACAAATATGATTTACTCAGTTGCTTTACCATGTATTTGCACACATTGAACTACAGTGTAATAGACACACAATTGAATAAATGAATAGTATGGACAACAGTCATCATATTAAGAGACTGTACACATACATTTTTAATCTTGGTGTATATTTATAAGATATTAGCTTGTCTTTCAGTTGTTGCAAATTAGAACATAAATACAACTGATAATACAAAGTTAATATTGCCAGCATCTTTTGGTTGGACTCTGTGTGGTGCAGCAAACAATTTGTGACAGACATGATGGAGGACATTTTAATTATAGTCCACAGAAACACAAGCTTCTTCAGGACTTTGTGAACCACATCACTCTTATTGTTAATGTTAACTAGTGGAAGAGGGTTCTTCATGGTTGTTCTGAAGTAAAGATTGTATCAATGTGCTTGTGATACAACAGTCTGCCTTAAGTCTGTGCACTAAAGAAAGTCACTAATAGCATATTTGTTTTCATCTTGTTCTTAAATTATTTGTCTTGTAATACACCAGTGTTTTGTTTTGTCATAAAATGAGAAAGTATATAATTATGTATGTTTGATAATTCATTAGCCATGATGAATGATTGCAATATTTTTAACTGCTTCATTTTATAAATAAAAGTGAAAAAGGACTATGTTTACATCATAAAAAAATCAACAGTTGGTGCACAGAAATGTAGCTCATACAAAGAACCCGTCCTTGTGTGTACAATATATAAAGGGCATGAAAGGAAAATACATCATTGGAGAGCAAGGAAAGAAACTTCCCTTGAGTGTATAATGAGAACAGAAACAATTTACCCTTAGTTCAGCTGTCAAATCAGGAAATGAGGTCTTAACTGTATGAGACACATGTTGGTGACATCATATTCCATTCACTGGGAAATGCAATTAAAACAACAGCAGCCTGCAGGGCGACTGCATGCGCCAACCTGTGCTCGCACCTGCCAAGTGTTGTTTATGGTGAATCCTCCTAATAGAGTGCATTTAGATGTAATGCAGACCTGTTCACATTTTTCACATTTTGTTTTAATGCAGTCCTATACTAACCAAACAAGGCATATAAACATCTCAGAAGTGACCCAGAGAAAGGGAGAAAAAGGCTTCTGAACTGAATTTCAAGTGCTATAGAAAAAACGTCTGAGTAGTAATTATAATCAGATAATTTGTATTTGTCTTGCCCAGGGACACATTGGCAAGCTGGGGTTCACAACCCTGACCCTTCAGTTGGAAGATGACCCATTGATCCACTGTCACTTGGGTCATGAAGAATATAGAACTTTTTTTTTTAATGGTGTCTAACAAGGCTCGTCTGCAGTATTATTGCTAAATATCCACAGCAGCTGCAGCCACATTCCTGTTATTGCTTTCTTGCCAACATTATCACATTTGACAATGCTGACATCTACATGTAAGGCTGTTAAAATTTCATTATACACTATATGTAAGAGCAGTACATGTTGACAAGGAAGTAATTACCAATTAAGAAAATAATTTTATTTGAATGACCAGGATGTTCATTGATGGACAACAAAAAAAATACCTCTTTGAAATGGCCAAATCTTGCCAAATCTTGAGAAATAGCTGTTACCAAGGATATATTAATGTTTTCCAATGTTAAACCAAAACCTTTCAACGGTTTTCACTCGTCCTTGCTGTGAGCTTCTGCATCTCCATGTTGTATTTCAATCTAAAGCAAAAGTATAAACTGACTCCACACAATATTGAAAACATCTTTTGTCTACATGTTGACATTTTATTTACTTTACTGAGTTATTTGAACATATTATACTTCACAGATTCGGAGAAACCGCATAAACAACAAAGACAAAACAGAGGACTACATCTGCCGTGCAGGATAACAGCAGTCACTTCTTCCATGGTCCATCAGTTGGCCCATGGCTAAAATTTACTGCTTTGTTCTTAATAGTAGAAGGTTGCTAGGTTCTGTTGAGTTCTGCCTTAAATCAGGTCCATTGTAAAGAATTGTTGTACAAACACTGGCGAGCTGCAAATGTTTTTAGCCCTATACCAAACTTTCTCTGTGATCAGGATCCTTAGTCCATGTGATCAAATATGTGTCATTGGTCAAACCTTGAGCAGATTTTTATGACTAATATGGAACAAAAACAATACAAAATTCAGAGCTGAATCTTATTGATGTTAATTTGTTCATAGATCAAAACCAGTACAACTAAAATCTTTGTTGTGCCTCACCCAGTAATATGGGAAGTTTGGATTGAGTTTCCAGGGAAATTGGGAGCAACATTAGAATTTTGTTTTGGCCTCAACTTCTGATGAGGACACTTTTCTCTGAAGGATTATCATGTTTTGAATTATTCTTCTTTATAGTGTTGGAACACTTCCAGCGATTGTAGCACTCAGTCTTCCATGTGTGTAAATTCCATGTGTGTGATCCCTTTTTTGCAAATAACTAAAAGTTATTCCTTACTGTGCCGTTGCAAATGTCCAGTGTTATATCAATTAATAAGAAGCATCACAAAGACATTTAAACCTTTACTTTAACCTTCGACATGAAGAGTTTGATTATGTAGGATGGGTATAATGCTGCTGTCTGGATCAAACTAGCTACAAACTAGCTTCAGCCATTCACTGCCATGTCACCATCTTGTTTCACTAACACACCTGTTATGCTTCTACCATCCCTCCTTCATTTGTGACGTAAAACGCATGACTGTGTGCAGTGCACAAAATCCAGAACTCAAGCTTAACGTGATCTCTTGTTCTCTCTATGTTTTTTTTAACAGTAGCTGCCTGAATAAGAAGGAAACCCTAACTCTAAATGTTTCTCCAGATAATGGTTTTAAAGTTAAGGCACATTTTTGAAGTGGAATTATTGATCAGCATTGAAAAAACAAAGACTGAAGACTTTTGCTATTTGAATGCTCCACCTTAGGTCAACACCATTCCTTTTTAATCCCCCCACAAAGTCAAGAATTAGTCTAAGAAATGTCAGACACACAGTTTTCTTAGTAAATTAAATTTGTTTATTGAGGAATAAACATAATGATTTTAAAATCTAATTTAAAGATGTAATAAAATGTATGTAATCCATAAAATGTAATAGAAACTGTACTTGCATAACTTTAATCTGTGTGGGCTTTTTCATTATAGGATCACTTAATCTTAACTACATATAATCTGTTTTATGCCCAGTCCCGATGCACTCCCTCATACCTCATACAAATCTGATAAAACAAATCAACTACATGAGATGATATTATGTCAGTAAAGCACTTCATTTATGACCCACACTCCAGCAGCACTACATTAGCCTTATCAGCGTGGATAATATTAGTGTTAATATTATTGTAATACCAGACAAACTAAAGTAACACATTAAATGAAGGCTTCTTTAAAAACATGCTTCAGATAAATTATAAATAAACCACTCCTCCTCCTCCACTACCTGGAAAAAAGAGCACTTTATAATACAAAACACACACTGCTGCTACATCTGCTTATATTTTGCATATTCTCATCACTGGTGTCATCACATATTAGTCATGCCAGCTAAATCCACCATATCAAGGGACACATGTCATGGTCCACCCGACTTTCATGTTTGTATTGCAGACACCATTTAGTCATCTGTTACTGTGAGCTCGGATTTTATTCTGCATGTGTTTAAATGGAAACCAGGCCAAGAGCCTTCTTTCATTTTGCGGAGTAAAGGTCTTTTCTGGCCAGCAAAATAACTTAATTATGTTTTGCAGTGCAACCGCATGCATTCAGGTGGAAGATTTATTTCAGAAATGCACTCTGCTACTGATTATCTGCAAAAACTGAAATCAGTAAAATTATTGCTGCGTCACTCAAGCTCAACGATGTAATTCATATTTGTGAAAATATTCCACTGGCCTCATTACTCTGATGTTGCTATGAACAAAAGCTGGGGGAAAAACACTTTTTGTCCTAACACATCATTGGCTTCAACATCATGATTGTGCTTTTCCATTGTTACTTTGCAGCCCTAAAGAAAATAATAATGACATGCATATATGAAAATTGTCTAAAATTAAAAAAAGTTCATGGTGATTATGGTTATATAAGGAGCAGTAATTGCAAAATTATCCCTCTATGGAAGTGCTTGTAGAAACACGATTTTTCTTACATTACATTAACTCCGGCATACCAACCACAGGGGCAAAGGGGCAATGAGATTTCACACAAGTAACTTCTATAATCTTTTTATTCTCTTGAGAAAATTGGCGCCTTTGTTTTATATTTTCATATTCAAAAATACAGCAAGTTATGCCTCTTTGGACCATTTCTTTGTGATAAAGACTTAAGTTCCATATTACTAAAGAATGGTCAGTTCAGCAGTCGGCCAATGGAAAAAAAAAAGAGAAATTAAACAAAAGCATGTGGGAGGAGACAGACTGCAGCAATTGTTTTTGGATCTCAAGTCCTTTGTCATAACAGAGTCTTCAGTCAGCTGCTGTCATCTAGATTTCATAGGCGTGACTTAATGGGAACACAGATGGTGACTTAAATATGAGGTTAAAGACAAGATCCAACAACAAACTATAACATGAAACAGATGTGCGCAAAGAACACAAATAAACATGTGCACCTACAATATAATGCAAACCTTGTGATAAACAGACAGTCACAGAAACAGCATTCATGATTGTTACTGTACTGACCTCACAGTATATACCACTCCACCAGCAGTTCAAAGAAGACAGAAGAGAAAGAAGCATTTCTGTCACCAGCATTCGCTCCAAAATCATTTCACATACCTCACACAGTGACGTCACCTCTCACAGCAGGCTGTGCTTACACTAGCTGCTTAAACCCATTAGTGGTCCATAATAATATTTAATTGAAGTAAACAGTTTTCAGTAGGGCTGTGTGCTTTTGTTTAGTTAAAAAAAAAATCCACCCTGGAAGATGAGGGGAGATGGGCTGCGTCTCCATTCCATATTTGACCTATTTGAACTCTTTTGGCAAAGTGTTCATCATTGGGTTGAGGAAATACTTCATAAGCAAAAGACAAAATTATAATTGAGGATTTTCGGATGCCTTTTTTGAATTACTAGACAGTCCAACATTATTTACATCACAAAAAAATCCATACAGATTTATAATAGCCCATGGCAGTAATTACACTGACATGGGCTATTATAGAAGTTTATTAAAATTACAGATTACTAATTGGATTACAGATAAATAAAGACCCAGGATATTTACTCTGTGTTTTTCAGCTCAGTCCTTTTTACTCCGCACAATGACAAAACTATGTTTGAATTCACTTAACCACAAGTGTTAAATACCCGAAGATGCTCACTTCTGCTTCTTATGTGCATGATGTTGACTATGCAGTTATGAAACTGAGGCATTACATGTTTATTGATCCAGTGTCCCAGTTTACTGCTATTACTTAAAATTCATCTGTCAGAGTTTTCTGTATAATTAAATTTAAAGAAAAAATCTAATTAAACACATGAGGGTTCAGTTCTGTCAAGTTTATCCAGAAACAAACAAAAAAGAGAGAAGTCCAGTGGAAAACCAGAGCTGGGCTCAGGTCAGAATTCATCTGAATTCAGCGGAGAGTCAATGACCTCAGCATCCAACTTTTACACCGGGGAGACAAACTGTTACAGTATCCATCACGAAATATTGCTGAGGCCAGACCTTGGGTGTGTTTTGACACATGCATCAGGTCAGCTGTAACTCTGTGTGTTGGTGTTTGCGTGAGTGTCTGTGTGGTTTCATACAGTATGTCATTGTGTATCCATTTATGTGTGATAGTGCTTGCCGGTGCAAGGTAACACGCAAGTGCGTGTGTGTGTATGTGTCCGCCTGGCAGGGTGTGTTGTTCAGCTGTTACTGATGCTGTCATGTCAGGGAGTTTCCTTTCTCATGAGAAAAGGGCTGACTCACGGGCTCACTGGCTGCCCTACTTTTTCTACTACTTACGCCTGATGAAACAATATAATTATATATAACTGAAATATATTGAAAGGTAAATGTATATATTGTTATTCGACAAGAGAATAACAATGAGGTGTTGAACTTGTTTTTCTGTGTTTTCCTTTTTCATTGTTAATTTCATAATCATCATGTTGTTGTTGTTTTAAAAAAATTGTGGAGGAGGGGGATGAACATGTAAGAATTTTTCTTCTCCTTTTCATCCAAGGTTTTGAAAGGTTATCTTATATTTTATAAAACTGTTTATTTATTTACTTATTTATTTTGGATGAAATTAATGAATAAATACATAAATAAAATAAATAAAAAATAAATACAAACTGGTCAACAAACACAAGAACCAAAGGAAAGCACATACTGTATGCAGGGCCCCACTTAAGATGTTGTACTAAGACAATGGTGTGCAGGTGCAGAGAACTAAAGTCACAGTAACCAAAGATGCCAGATGACTACTCTCTGTGGTGAAATGACAGCTGCTTTGAAGAAAGCCTGTGATGAGGCACAAAAATAAAAAAAAAGAGCTGAGTCTATATTTTGAGATATTATAAGATAACCATACTTAGGCACTCAATCACTAAGCTTTAAATGCTTTGCTTTATTTGTTTTGTCTTTTAATCCATGTTTTTATTGCTTTGTTTATGTACATCAGTCTAGACTCCCATAGGGCCACTGGATAAATACAAACACAATGAAACCTTCAGAGAGCAAACAGATAATGGCGCATCTGCTCAGCAGAAGAGTACAGACTGTTTTCAGCACTCTAATTCTCAACATAAGAGTCAGTGTTTTGTCTTGGCTCTACAGAGAAACTCAGACTTATTCATTTTATTCATCTGCCTCCTTAATCAAAAGTCTGCTTTTGATGCTAGACTTCAACACAGTAGCAAAGAATCTGCTGTATATGTTTTTTAAAGGAAATTCAACTGCCATACTCTCCCTTTTATTCTTTTATTGCATTATTGCACAAAAAGTAATCAATGGGAAAAACATTAGATATTTAACATGTAATATTTTGGTAGACAGAGTTCGTTTACTGGATTCATAAGTATTCTTTGCAGTGTGCAACATTTTATAATACAGTTATATCAAAATGAAGACATTAGGAAATACAGCTCAATGAACTGTCATCATAGATCTAAAATATTTACAGCTTTTGTGGAAAGCTTAGTTCAAGAGGCTCTTTTCGGTCATTTATCATGCCTCTGTCGTGAAATGATAATGAAGACGCTGTGGTAACTAGATTGCAGTACGCTGTTGCTTTATTTGTTGAGTTATGTTAAGGTGGGTCTGGGAAATCACAGCCCTAAGAAAGACCTCACTTAAGTTCCTCTGCAATAAACTTAACTGAACAAGGCAGATAGAAATTCTAGATTTATGGAGGGAAGGATGTTGGGGGAATATTGCAGAGAGGAGTGTTTCTTATGTCATTGTAACCCCTGTGATTTAGAAGAGAAACTATTTAACTCTTACCAGATCAAATAAATCCAGTGTCACATTGGGACCTGGGCCCATTAAAACAAACAAATATTTCCACTTGTCCTCAGAAACAAGCCAGCAACACACTTCTGGGTTGATTCATGCCTGAATAATTATTGATTTGTAATAGAAAGTGTCACATTGTGCAAGTGTAACATAATCACAAACATTCACACACATGAACACACACCGTCAGTTACATGATTAACACTTGATATATATTTTTCCTTCAAGTGTACCTTGTAATTATAGGCATAAATTGCAGAGCAGCTGTGAGATGACCACCCTTTTTTAAGCACACACACACACACACACACAGGTGGCAGACATAATGAGGCTTTCTCTATTCTGTTGTAGGTGAGCTCACCTTAGGTGATCTGGGATGGAAAAGATTATCAGAGGATCACATAGGAGGGAATGAAGGGATTTGTAAAAGAACAGATTTATGGGTAGCATTAAAAAAATCAATAAATACACAGGTGCAAGTTTTCTATTTGTGAGATAATCCTGTGATTGACAAATTGTGGGAAGGTGTATACGGTGCTACATATGATAATGTTGCACTATGAAAAAAGGATGGTGGATATGGACAGATCATTGTATAGATACATAGATAGATATACAGTTGCAATAAGGTTCAGTGGGATTCCAAAGTCTTATCTCTCTTGTGCAAAAAGAAAATAGGAAAGGTAAATTATTCTGTAATGCACCGTAAATGGACAAATGGAAGTTCAGTGAGAGAATATAGAAAGAAAATGAGTTCAGTAACACCAGTGACTTCAAATGGCAAACTAACAGCACTGATTTATGACGTTTGTTTGTTAATAACGTTGCTGACAATGCAAGTCAAACAGCACTTGTGTGACAACTTGGGCCTCTGGAAACCACATCAACACATATGCTCTTCCTTCAAACAAAGAATGAGTGCTGTAAAATGCGAAGCGTAGGACAAAATCGGAAAGTAAGTAGGCTAAAAAGAGCAGAGACACAAAGTGTAATGCTGATAACTGGAGGTGGTTGAAGACAAAGTCAAGCATGGAGAGGTGGAGGAACAGGAAGAGATAGGAGGAGGAAGGAGGGGATAGAGAGACATCTGTTTTTTGTTAGAGTCAGGTTATAGGCTGATAGCAGGGCTTAGAGAGGGAGCGAGAGAATGAATGAGAATGAATTGAGAGCGGGGCAATCAGAGAGAGGGGAAAGAGGCAGAGTGTGAGCAGCATGGAAAACATTACAAAGATAGATGTGTCTAATTGGAAGAGACAGACATTACCATAAACCTCAAAGCTCTAAAGGCATGACACACACACACACACACACACACACACACACACACACACACACACACACACACACACACACAGGTTTGTGCAGCTACTCTTTGTAGGACACTATGTTGACTTTCATTCATTTGGACAGCCTAAACAAATCCTTGTTTGTTTAACCATAACCAGCTAATGCCTAACCATTACCTTAATTTATAGTCTGTTCTAGCCATGAAATTAACCAGTTCCTCAGAAATGGGACCAGCCTTTGGTCCCATGAGGACCTCTGGTCCTTACAAGGTCAGTGTTAATATCGGAACAGGTTTTACATAGTCAGCAAATACAAACACAAACACACACATATAAATTGTATTTATATCTTTGAGAGGTCCAAAAAAATTACAAACCTGTCTTTGTGTGGACATTTTGACCTTAAATGGCTTTTTGAGGAGTATGACATGGTGTTGGGATTATTTCTGAGATTAGATTAGGGTTATGGTTAAGTGCTTGGATGTGATGTTATAGGGTAATGGGCTACGGAATGCATTATGTCTACAAGGTGTCCTCACTTAGATATAAAAACAAGTTTTTGTGTGTGTGTGAGTGAAAAAGAGGGAGAGAAGAGAGAAAGAGTCAGATTAGAGAAAAGAAAAGAATATCTATAAGGAGAGGAAACCACAAGAAAAGATGAAAGAGGGAAACACAGAGCGGGAGCAATAAAAGACACCATGACACAGAAAGAGCTGGTTAGTATCAGAAAGCTATAATAACACAGAGAGGCAGGAGGCTTGTATCAGAGACTGTCTTTTTTTTTTGTCTTACTAGCCTATTTCCCTGTTTCTCCAGTTTTGCCTTTTGCACCTTCAAAACTTAAAGACCAAAACACTAGGCTGCAGTGTCAACAAACTAAAGACATATTCAACAGTCTTCAGTGGGAGTAAAAAGGTACACATGAAAACACAGGTCATTTCATAGACTCTTCGTCAGAGTTGTACTGCTGTTAAAGCGTGTCGATCTCTTATTCAATTATACCTGCTATAACTTTGTAAGATGTTATGTACGTACAACTCTTTTCATTATTTAACAAAGGTGTGGAGGTGCTGCTGTGAAAATTAAGTTTTTTTTTTTAATACAATCAAGGTAGAGAGAGCCTGACAAAGGCACAGACTGAGTAATTATGCTCTTTTCCTCTGAGAGACAAGAAAGGAGGTCTTGTTAATGCAATCTCAATTTCTGGGTTGGAAAGGCCTGGTAGGTGATTGGATAAAAGGAAGGAAAACAATAGAAAAGAATATGAATAAGGGAAACGGCATTGACAGGAGGAAATGGAAAAATGGGCAAAGACAACATGGCATTTATCCATAGTCGTGGCGATATTGTCTTATTTTCTAGTCTTGATGACCACTTTTCACAGCCTACATTTATGTTTAAATTACTGTAGCAACTCTTTTCTCTGCACAATGACTTAAAGAAAGAACATCAGATACACTAAATATACCCATATTTCCCTGTGTCTGTTCTCACTTAAATGTTACAATTCTTATAATGCATCTTCCTCACTGAAATGTCAGCCTCTTCTGCAGTGACTAACAAAAAGCAGTGACTGATGATTCATAAGAAATATGCTTAAAGCAGCTGAAGCCAAACTTTGATTATTCCCGTATCGGTAGAGTACATACAGCACATGCTGAAGAAGCTTATCTTTGCTGGAAAATATCACTATAGTATTTGACTGTTTGAGGGGGGATACATAAAAAAAGGAACTGAAAGTGACCTCTTTTCACATTTTCTCAGCTTGATCAAAAATGCAGGTTATAAGAGTGTTTGTGTTGTGCGTGGCAATGGATACATGTAAGTCTCTGTATGAAAACAACATGACATATCCTTGTATATTCATGTCTGTGGCCTTTGCTTTGGTCATCATCGATTCATGTGATTTAATGATTTAAAACCAAAACAATCAGTTCCCAGAGGTACTTGGTATTGGTTGTGTGCAAAGTCGTTTAATCTCTCACACAAAAACAACACTGAAGATAGTTTAAGTGTGCCATGACTTGCTAATGACCAGGTCCAGTAACTCTCTTTAACACAAAATAACAATGATAACACCAACAAAAGGCAATGAAACTTAATTGCTCAGAGCAAACCAATATAATACAAGCAATAAATGTAATATACATACACAAAGTTTGTTTTGTTAAAGGCCATGTTATGGTGTGTGAGCATATATTTATTAAGACTCAAAAGGCCTGATGAATATAAAGCTTAAGGCTTAACCAAGTCTTTTGTTTAAGTGCTTAAGGTTTTTCAGTCAAACTGCATTAAAATATGATTTCATGTGAATGATGATAGCAATTTAGCAATACCAAAATTCAGCAAACAACAAATTAAAAAGTGATTTTTCCAAATGATTGTTCCAAAAAGGTGTTTTATTTGTAATCTTGCAATCTGGTGAGTTTTAAGTTTTGTAAAGGTTTGTATATACATGTTTATTTGGTATGCCTTTGCACACAAGAAAGCCCAGAACTAGTTGGTTAAATATTTTACCTGAAGATGAGCCGAGGAGAACATTGATTTTTTTGACTCATTTATTGAAACACAGATATCAGCCCCATTTAGAGAATTAATCATCTTACAGTAATGTTTCTGTGTGTGTTTGAATCTGTTTGTGTCCATGTGTGTTTGTGTGTCTGACATTTGCCCTCGAAGCATTAGAATGATGATGCATTCATGCATGCTGTCATATATGTGCTTGTCACACTGTGACTGAATTCAAGGAGAGATTAAACCTGGCACATATTCTGCATGAACTGTGTGTGTGTGTGTGTGTTCTGAATCTCAAAACCTGAGGGACTCTGACTCAACTCCCCATCTGTACTGTAGGTGGTGCCCGTTATTTTGTGTGTGTATGTGTGTGGTCAGAATGATGTCGTGTGTGAGGGAGCCATGTTTGTGCCCAGCATGTGAACACGAGAAAGGGCAAAGGATGATGCTGATGCTCATGGTGTGCATGTGATAAATGACTCTCTGAATTTCTCAGATTTCTCACCACTGACATGCCACTCACTGTGTGTTGTTACATCGTCATTAAAACATGTAATATTATGTATATGTAGGAAAAAACCTCTGAACAGCACACCACATACAGATTTGTCAAACACAGATACTGTTATATGTGCATACCACAGAAATTAATTCTTAGTAAAGCAGTTTGGACCACTGGATGGTTTGGATGGTTTTAATATTCTAATTCTAATGCAAGCAACCCCAACACTGATCACATTATTACCACTGTTACAGACCAAAGCAACCACCTTATTGCTTCTATGTGATAAAATGTGACGAATTTCAGTATGCAGCTGTCAACTGCATATGTCAACACAGCTGAGGAAACACGTTTTATACAGTTCAAAGCCCTGCTGGACAGTTCTAGCCTGTTTGACACAGAACAACACTGAGATCCCCCACTGTGGATTGGATCCCAGCCTCCCTTTAAAAGACAAATTAAAGTCACTGATGGAGCTCTTAATGGTTTTTAATAATTTGCTGAAATGAGATGTGGTGAGGCCTGCATATGCTACAGTGTTGAAGTCTGAATCAAACCTTTAAAAAAGTAGCTTGTTACCCAGCAACTACATATGAATTTCTATTTTTTTTTCCCCGTTTTTTTTTAACCTTTTTTCTCTATGATCAATAAAAAGCTGGTGCACATTCAACAATTCAGGATCACTGGTTGTTAAAAAAAAACACCAATTTGTTATTGCAGCTCTTTGTCCTGAGCTCCTTTCACCACATGAGCACAGACACAGATGCATTCATATGTGACAAGTCTGCTCCACTAATATTAACACATGTTTAGTTGAGGATCGTCAGACTTTTTTTTAGATTTTTACTTTTCAGTTTGTTTTTTTTTGCAGAGTAGGAAGTTATTGCCGGTGTAAAGCTCTGTAGTAATCGATCTATAGTCTAATAGTTGTAGTAGAACAGCCAATGGGAACACTGCAGTTCAGTTCAGTTCAGTGTGTGAGTTTCCATTGTCAATGTTGAGAAGGGTAACAAAATAACTGATTGTCATTATCCCAATTTGTGGGATCCTTCCTTTGGGGTACCAAGCGCAGTGGACCGACTCCTAAAGAGTGGTCTTGGCCACACTGCAGTCCTTTGATTTGTTGTCAGAAAATCATCACTGCCATGTGAAAGTATAGGGAAAAACACAAATTGACTGTATTTTTCTCCACAAAAATACCCCTCTCAGACAAAGCTTGTCCTCTTCCTGTGATAAATGTCCACATACAGGTTAAAACCCAGAATGTTTTTAGTTCAATCTCAGGAAGGACCAAGGGCTGCGGTTCCCCTGAGCGAGTTACCTAATCCCCAGTTGCTCCCCAGACATAAGTGTGATGGTAGCTCAGTGGTACAGTGAGTATTTTTCAATTCATAGGTTGTGGGTTTGAATTCCAGCTCTGCCAGTCTACATGCTGATAAGTCCTTAGGCAAGACACTTAACCCGTGTGAATGGGCATGAATGGATGATTGCAAAACTGTAGTGTAAAGCGGATTTGAGTGGTCACCAAGACTAGAAAAGTGCAAATTCACTATCACTAACTGGTGTGTGTGCAAAAATGGCTGCTTCTGATTGTAAAAACCTCTTTTTCGAGGGAACACATGCCAAGAAGACAGAAACTTTGAATGCTTGTGACTTTGTTTACTTGGGTGTCTTTGTCTTCTGTGTATAAATTATTGGTGAGGCTGGTTTGGCATCAAACTACAATGTACAATGGTACAATGGGTGTGAAATGTTATTTCGCTAGTACTTGTTGGCAAGGACTAGTAACAATAAACTGATTCTGATTCTGATTCTGAAACTATTTAAGTAGCTGACACTGCTATCATCATGCATTCCACACAAAGCCAGATCAGGTTTTACCATTACAAACTTTGGTGAACCGAACTGCACTCTACCCCTTAGTGTAAACAGTAGCTCTCTCTCACATCATTTGATGTTGAAACAGCAATAACTCAAACAAGCAAACAAATTTCAAGCAAAAAAGCAAACAAGATATTCTGCAAACCATACCTTTAACTCAGTCAGTAAGTTGAAAATCTTTCAGTCTTGTTTTGGGCTAATCATAGTACTGAGGCAGCTCAAGTCAAAACCATCAAGAACATCTGGCAACATCTTCATTTATCTAGTGGTCTGCTGTCAACACTCAGGTCTCAGAGTTGTAGCTGAGTTATTACATTTTTGGGTAGCCCAGATAGCAGAGACTCACAGCAGTCAAGTCTGTTCGATATACAGTAAAAGCATGCATCAGATTTTCTGCGTTATTCAGTGAGAGAAATGGTTTCACTTTAATATTTTTGAAGTGATAAAAAGCAGATTTGGAGACATCTCACATGGGCCCTGAAGTCCAGAACGGAGTCAAAGACCACAATAAGTTTTCTTGCAAGTCCAAGAGAGTTTACCCCAAATCAACAAGCAATAAACCTTGCACTCAGCTCTGAACTTTATGGCTCATATGGAGTTGGTTTCCAAATCTGCCTTTAATCACCCCAAAATATTATAAAAGTCAGACATTTCCTCTCTCCAATTGACTCTGACTGAGCTTTTATATCGAGCAGACTTGACCACGGTAATAGCCTACTATCTGTTCCACCCAAAAGTGTAATAAATCACCTGCCGCTGATTCAGAACTCCATGGCCTAAGTGTTGACAGGAGAGGTAAATGTGATCACACATGTTTTAAAGTCTTCACTCTGGTTGCCTGCAGCTTTCCATGATGATTTTTTAAATTCCTTTACTTTGTACTGTGTATCACAAGTTGACAGTGCACAAATCAATATGGCCCCTTAGGTTTATGTCATGCCTGAGACTAAAATGTAAAATGAAGACCCTCTTCTGCTTAGCCTTTGATTAAATACTATACAGTCTTTATAAATTGCTTTATTCTCCTTTTAGCAATTTCCTGTCAATCAGAATTTTTGTGAGGGGAAGGTAATCACCCAAGTATGTTCCCATTAAATGTATGTAAGAATTTGTGGACAGATGATGTCTCAAAAAATGTATCAAATGTTCACAAATGTCCATTCTCTTATAATGGGCAAAGTGGTAAAAAATATCTCTGTTAGAAGTCATTTCAACAATATTTGTTAAGTGTATGCAGGATCAGACCCTCTACCATCAGACTAACTTTCATGCAGATCTGATCAAGATTACAGATTTGTTGGTAATTTAAATCTAACTTAGGAAGTCTTGTCTAACAAGTTCAGAGGCATATATTGTATCTCAGTGACACTGTAACAGATCTGCGACAATGTAACAGAAAGTCTCCTGAATCCAGTGTTGATCCACTGGATCTATAGCTATGAAGTTTGGTGGTTAGGCTGAGAACCACTGAACAAACGGATGAACAGTACACAGAAAGTAAAAAAAAAGGGGGCAAAGGGGCATGAAATGGATGAGAGAATGGATATAGACCCAGATAGACAGAGGAACATGAGGAGAGAGGAGGAAGAAAAAAATCCCCTGAAGCAGTCAATATAGACAGAAATGAAGTTGAGGAGTCAGCCACCCAACTCACCTCACCAAACTGATTCAAATTCACTGGCTGCTGCCAGCTGCAATATGTTGTGCAGATCAAGCATTCCTAAACATTTCAAGAAGGGAAAATTCAATATGTACACTTTTAGCCTCTGGATCTATAGCATAATCTATACCATATGTTCCACACTTTGACTGATTTCATCTGTTTTATAAACCTGGAAAGCAGTAATGTTGGTCTTGAAGTAATGGATCGTTTATTATTATTATTATTATTATTATTATTATTATTATTATTGTTAATATTATCATTATTAGTAGTAGTTGTAGTAGTAGTATTACATTTATTTTTTTTTATTTTTCTGCAGCACAAAATGTGCAACCCCACTTTAAGACACACTACAATCCCACACCAGATCATTGAATCCTCATCCACTCTAGACCACTACAGAACATTATTCCAGTGATAGCTTCTCTACACTTCCTGGCTCCCTGTACAGTTTAGAATTTAGTTTAAAAATCCTCACTTACAAAGCGCTTAATGATCAGGCCCCATCATATCTTAAAAACCTAGTTTCACCTAATCAATAGATAACATCGGTCCCAAAATGCAGGCTTACTTGTAGTTTTCAGAGTCCACAAGAGTAGAATGGGAGGAAGAGCCTTCAGTTACCAGGATCCTCTCCTGTGGAACCAGCTCCCAGTGTTGGTTTGGGAGGCAGACACTCTCTCTGTATTTAAAGTTAAACTTAAAACCTTCCTTTTTGGTAAAGTTTAGAGTTAGAGCTGGCTCAGGGAAACCTGAACCATCTCTTAGTTATGCTGTTATAGACCTGGACTGGGGGATTTCCTGTGGTGCACTCACACTCACTCACACTCAGGGTATGAATGTGACTTAATTATGTGTCATTAACCTTATTTTTTTTCTCTCAAAAGTCTGTGCCTTTCCTTCCATTCTCTCTCTGTCCTCATCTTGCAGGCTGTAGGACCAAGTTCCAGTTTTTGATGCTATAATTATTGTTATTATTATCACTAACAGTATTGTTGTCATTATTATTATGCTTTAACTAAAAGTTCATCAGTATAATTTCTTATCACTAATCTCTGCTGCTGCTTGTTTGAATGACACTGTAGTTCTATAAACATGACATAACTCATTCTAAACATGATACAACTGTTGTATATTTGCTCCTGGTCTCTCTCTTTTGTCTCTAGCTCACCTCCCTCTTTTTTCTTTCTGTCCCCACCTTTCTGTCTGGTTCTATCATATCTTTCTGTTAAAAGGGAGTTTTTTTCTCTCCATTGATGCCTTGTGCTTGCTCGTGTGAACTGTTGGGTTTCTTTTCTCTCTGTAATATTGTAAAGGTTTTGGCCTTACTATGTGCAGTACCTTGAGGTAATGTACATTGTGATTTGATGCTATACAAGTAAAATCGAATTGAATTGAATTGAATTGAATTGAATTGAATTGAATTGAATTGAATTGAATTGAATTGAATTGAATTGAATTATTGAGCACAAAAAACATTTCCAATGTTTCCTGAATGTAACACTGCACATATCCTACAGGTGATAATATTTAACAATAAATTATATATGAAACTAGCTTTTGCAGAGAGAGAGAGAGACATTTTTTTCACAGTGGATGACAGTATGTATCTATCATATCCGGGAAACACAGAGGTGGGCGTATTTTATTGTCAGAAGGGGAACACGTCCAAAACTGTGTAAGACCTTTGAAAATTTGATACTTTCACCATATAACCATCAAATTTTATGGCATGTACATGTCGTCGTTGCTGTTTTCTGATTGCAGAGTTGTTGTTGTTTTTGGCTCACACTGCTTTTCATTTTGTCACTTCAAACAACAGTAAATGAACGTGCATCATTGAAACATTCCACCCTCATGACTTTAGATGGTTTGAATGAAGAGGACAGATCACAGTGACACCACCCTTCATGCTGTTGCCATGTTCATAGCCAAAGCTATCATAAACCCTGAGACTGTTGCACTTGAACTTGAATGAGGTCAGTCAAGTCCATTGCTCTAAGATTATGCAGTTGTTATGCAGTTTGTAAGAGCACTGGTTAAATTGCCTTGGACCAAACTTGCACATATTGTCATGCAAAGATTGGTCCAAGAGAGTGACACACTGAAGTAAAGCTGATGCATGAATGACACCTGGAACACAAGTCCAAGAAAACTCATTAGAATCAATTAATTGTTTCTTGGCTCAGAACTGTGAAACACAATTTCTAGAGCCAAGTGCTGCTGAAATTGTTTGCAGGGAAATCTGTACTGAGGCCAGAGTCAATATTTTTTTTTTCTCTTTATTCACTGACACCCTCTCTATTGCAGCTTGCTGGCTGTTTCTTTCTCTATCACTGTGTTATTTTGAAATTAGACCTGGATTTTTTTTTTTCCAAAATTCAGTCTAAATTGACACCAATGACAACCTTTTTTCAGCTCAGTTTTTCTTTCTCTCAAAACATCACATTGATAATGGTAATTACTTATTTTGTTTTTATTGTGTTTTGTCTTGTTTGTTTCGTTTTCTCTCTTCGGTTAGGAACACTCATTACAATTAAACAATTTATTTCAACAACTGGAAATACAGTTAGCATTGGTGCTGATGACTCCACTTTTAGGATTTTCCCTGGGTTGGCCATGCTAAGTCAAACAGCAAGGAAACACAGGAAGCTGCCCTATGAAAATAAGTCCAAGTGAGACACTGAATAGAATTTTAAAATTTTCCACAATACAGGTCCAATATGACTCGGCTTGACTGGGCTCTTCTCAACTCTACTTGATTTTTTTGCTTTTGCACTAAGGATAGTACCTGCTCTGACAAGGTTCCAAGCAAGCTGAGCCAATACTAAAATGTGATGTCGACAGAGTGCTGGCCACTGATTGGCAGTGAGTTTCGTCACTGGAAGAGTAATGAGTGCAATGTCCAACACAGGAATCAAACCGAATAATGCCAAACTATAGATCAGTTAAAAATACTTAAAAATCCTGAAAATGTGCGTTAGACTCTCATCTACAAAGGTGGAGGCTGGGGTGGATTATGTTTAAGTTTAAAAGTGAATGGAACTCAAGGGACTGGGACTGAACAGCTGTGTAGCCTTAAGAAAAGCACTAATCAGTGAGGCCAATAGGGAAAAAGATTGGACTGTGGAGCAATGGAAAAAGGTCATGTGGTCTGATGAGTCCAGATTTACCCTGTTCCAGAGTGATGGACACATCAGGGTAAGAAGAGAGGCAGATGAAGTGATGCACCCATCATGCCTAGTGCCTACTGTACAAGCCTGTGGGGGCAGTGCAATGATCTGGGGTTGCTGCAGTTGCTCGGGTCTAGGTTCAGCAACATTATGTGCCCAAAGAATGAGGTCAGCTGACTACTTGAATATACTGAATAACCAGATTATTCCATCAATTAATTTTTTTTCTTCCCTGATTGTACGGGCATATTCCAAGATGACAATGCCAGGATTCATCAGCTCAAATTGTGAAGTAGTTCAGGGAGCATGAGACATCATTTTTACACATGGATTGGCCACCACAGAGTCCATTGAGGATCTTTGGGATGTGCTGGAGAAGGCTTTGCACAGTGGTCTGACTCTGCCATCATCAGTACAAGATCCTGGTGAAAAATTAATGCAACATTGAACAGAAATGTGACATTGCAGAAGCTTATGGAAACAATGCCACAGCAAATGCATGCTGTAATCAAAGCTTAAGACAGTCTAACCCTTTTTTGGGTTGTTTTTTTTTTTTTTTGGCCTAGTAGTACCTACTGAATGTCCTCAGTAGGTAGAATTGGACTGATTTTTGATTGATTTTTGGTGGGATTTGCTGCCTGCATGGAACCAAACAATGATTTGTCATGGTTTAGGACTTGTTCTTTCAGCAGAGCAGCAGATCACAAAAGACTTATACTTGGCTCTTCTGTTGAAGACAAAGAAAACCAGCTGAAAAGATAATGATTTTACACTCTCACACATTCTTTCTCACACTCATACACACTAGAGGCACATTCCAATGTGTTGTCATTATCTGTAAGAAACAGGTGCGCGGACAGTCAAAATCACTTGAGATGAGAGGAGAAACGGAGATGACCTACATCTGTGTAATGATGGAAAAAGAGTGACCTCACTCCCACCACTCCCTTCATCTCTTTCTTCTCTTCTTTTTCCCCTCGTTCCTTGCATCTGTCCATTCCCCGTTTCTCTCCTCCCCTCACCCTTGCTCATTATCACCATTCTCCTTCCACTGGCGTGACTCAGCATTTTACTTATTGTGTGACACTGTACACTTTGAATGGTCCAGACTCGAGGCTGTCTCTTCTCCTCTTGGCAACATACCTGGTAGAAGCTGTGGGCTCACTGGCCTGATGCTTTATTATAATTTTATTGCTCTTTCTTTCATAATTAATGGTGGAAAACATATTGTTTGCAGTGTTATGGACACCAAGGACATTCTAATTAATTTTGCTGTGCAGGCTTTCAGTGTCAGATGTTGCCATATTGATCATCACAATTTGTGGTGGAGCCTCACACTTAAAGGTAGAGTAGGTAGGATATTTTAGGCCTTATTGATCAAAATTTTCCATTATAACCTTTCAACAAAATTTAAATCAAGTGATTTCGAGGGGAGCTCTAGTCAGAGAACCTCAATCCCATTAGATATATTTTAATAACCTGCAAACCAAACTGAACATTCCACATTTTTGCAATCCTGCCAACTTCAGCTTTGGGGCCTACAAATAAAAGAAAACTAGAAACTCTAACCAGGTCAAGGAAGTCAAAAACTGTTTTGACTAAGACTTTTTTTGAGCAGTATATTTTTGATTTGTTCAAACTACATTATCCACAGTATTAAAGCCACATACTGGACGAAACATGGATCAGTAAAAACCTGTTTGAATTATCCAAATTATAAAACAATTCTTGTTCCAAAAAGTAAAATCTTAATCTGATGATCTGATCTCATAATTTGTCATTTCCCCATCTCCAACAATGCCACTGTCTCTCAATGATACTTCTCAATCTCTCATTCAGTCTTTTCTGAGCCAGAGCCTCTGTCTCCATGCCTAGTTGTCCATCTTCATCGCTCCTGTCTGCACCCATCAATATCCCATTGTCTCTCCATAAACAGAATGACCCTTCAGGCTGCTGTCGTCTGTTCAGCTTCAGCCTCTTTGTTTGCCATCTCTCTCCCCCCCTCTCCTGTGGGTAAACATGACCCATGCTTTGATCATCCTTGTCATTTTCTAATTATTATGCCCCCTGAACCTTTCCCCATTTCTCTCCATGTCTATTATCTTCTTTCTGTTGCTTTTTCCCCCCCCCCCCCCCCATCTCTCCAATGATGACAAATACTTCTACCAGATACTGCCACTTCTTCTAGCTCCTTAAATATTCAGTCATATCTGGTTCTGCTTAAGATGTCCCAGTCCTTTTATTTCCCCTAGACATGGACAAAATGAAATAGACATCTTGACCAATAGGCACAAAACAGTGAGTGTATTTTGAGTGTCTAATTCTAAAGCCATGTGCATAAACATTCTGTTATAATGGCCCACACTTCCCTGGCAAAACTGACACCTGGCAGTGGGAGTTTGAGTTGGTGCTTCATTTATTCCCTCTTGTCTTCAACAAGGTCAAAGTCAAAGTTCTGTGCAGGTTGGACAGAACACAAATTTTTTTTTAACTGCTGTGGACACAGAAGTCATGTAATATTAAAACAAGAAAACGTCCACACAATAGCATATTCACATCAGTTAGTTTTGATTATATTTTATGTTAATTTTTGTATTTTGTAATAACATAGAATTTGCATAGAAAAATATGTTATTGAAAATTAAGTATATTTACCTTTATTTATTTATATTTAACTCAAATTCCCATTGCCAGGTGTCAGACCAGGGTTGCCTTATACCTTTGGCCAGATTTAATAATTTATTTTCTTTGAATTTTGAGATTAGAGACATTTTTCAATCTCCTTTTCTCCTCATTGTTAACCTTTTTATTGCATTCTTATGGGCTTATCTCGTTTCCCTGTTTCCATCATTTCTCTCCTCTTTTGATGACATAGACTTTCTCGGTGTGTCTGCCTGCTACCATGGCACTTTTAATTTAGAATCCCTGTCTTCCTCTAGAGTGAAACCCTCAAGGATTTGATCAATGTCTCACAATCATTTTTTCCTCTCTCATCCCTCCTTTGACCTGGTTCCATCAGATTTATTTCCCAAATTACAATATGTATATCTCTCAGTTCCATACTTTTTCATAGTTTAGCAATCTCTCCTTCATAGAAAAGAGTATTTTTGCTCTCTTCATCTGCCCTGCTCTGTCCTTTAACTCTTTAAAGAAACAAAAGCATGTTTTTGTTCAATTTGTCATCAGGCAAGCTGTACAGTGTTGGTCACACCCGAGCACTTCTGTGCCGGGGTTCTTTCTTTCAGACGCGACCCCACCCATCTGCGCTGACTATCACCAGTATTAACTGGACAGTATTAACAATCTACATCCTAATTCCCCTGCTTTTCATCAGCTATAGCCTCTGTCAATTATATTAGCTGTATTTTATAATCATAGTCACCAAAGTTGTGAATTTGACAGTTTGTTTAAAACCTTACTAAGAAATACAGTAAATATGACATCAAACTGATTTTTAGATGAAACCATTTTTAAATAATAATGTTTGCCTTTTCTCCAGCAGAAAATTGCTTTATGCAAAGTTAGCAGTACAATGATGGTGATTCTGAGAGTCCCACCAATAATTTGCTATTTGCATTTAATCTACTAAGAGCCGTTTCTTGCTATAGGCGAACTAGGCGAATGTCTAGGGCCCCCAAGCCACCAGAGGGCCCCAAAGCTGCATGTTCATCCTCTTCTGAGGAAAAATAAAATGTACGTTTTAATCTGTAGCTATTTCATGTGTTTATTACACCCCTTATATGCTTAAAAATAAACGTTGGCTATAAATAAACTGCAATAATAAGCTGTGGCTGGTGTTTTTTGGCATTATTAGGTCGTTGGACCGCACTGTCACACAGTTAGTGACGTAGCGGGCCGGCGATGCCGACAGGTATGATGGGAACGATTGATAGCTACCATTCATTCCCGTTAGCAAAAGGGTTAAAAACAGCAAACACCATAATGGCATCAAAAAGGAGTTATCCCAGCGGAAGAAAAAGAAAACTGATGAAGAAAAATGGGCAAAGGATAAAGGTAAGTTATTTGTTGGTGATGTGGGCTAGAGAGGTGGAGGTGAAACGCCGTTTTTTTCCCCAAGTTTGTTTAATTGTCCTGCTAGCCGGCTAACTAGCGTCGGATAAATGTTAGCTGGCTGGCTAATATTTGTTTGTCATGAACTCAGCTTTTTTGTTTGTTTTATGAAAGTTGGCCATGTCCTGTAATGGGAATGACTGATTGACTCCAGACCCGTTTATTCAGATTCTAACAGGGAGGGAGGGCATGTTTTTGTAGTGAGTGGCAATGACAGAGTGGAAGTTGTCTCTCACATATTTCACACTTAAATGAATGTTATTTTAGCCTTACTTAATTATTAATTTAATGATTAATTTGCTAAGCTTAGCGTGTATTTTATAGGCCCCTAATTAGAAGTGTGCTACTGTTTTATAATTCAAAGAAATATTTTATGGAAATGTTTTGTTAGGCATGGTGTTGACTATTTTAGACTATTGTGGCAGTGGATCATTTATCTTAGTTTTATTACTTTAACTAGTACAGTGTGTAAATTATCTTAAAAGTGACATTTTTGTAATTGGTTAAAAGCTTTAAAGGGACACTGCAACCACAATGTTTAATATAAAAACAAATTAATTTTAATTTTCCTGTATTACTGCAACATCACTATAATAATTAAATGGGAATATGCACTCATGGTCTATTTTTATTATTAGGTATTATGCCGATGAGTGTGAGACTAAGGTAATTAAGCATTATTTTAAGGGTTGGTTTGTTTTTATTGTTGCATTTGTTGGTTTGTTGGATTTTCTTATTTAAAGTAAACATTTTTATAAATACTCAATCTGTTCTATTTATTGACATATAGAGGATTCTTTTTTTTAATCAGTTTAACTTGCCTGAGTGGCTCAACTTAAGATGTTTAATTTTACCTGTAGCCTGTTTTGCATATGAAGTGTAATAGATTGTGGCATCTAGTAGACTATCTAAAGGGTTAGGAATCTTTTGATCACAGTTTGACAAACTAGAGGCCCCCAAACAGCATCTTACCTAGGGCCCCCACGAAACTAGAAATGGCCCTGAATCTACTGTATGTCAGACTAAACTGTCCAGGACAATAAATGCAAATACTAAAAACATTACTCTCAGAACATCACAAAATAAGAGCATCAGATTTTTTCAGGAAATCGTTCACACAAGGCGGCTGACATCACTGTGAGTTAAAACTGATGCCAAATGCGTGTGTATTTGTGGGAATGTGTATGTTAGTGGAGGTGTCAGATATGGGAGTGGATAGTGTTTGGAAAACCTGTAATTTTCCCAAATTACACACACCATCCTGAAGTGTCCTGCTTACTTGGAGTAATTTAAGCATTCTTCTACAGTTTTGTTTGTGTGTGCCTGAGTCAAACTGGCCTGTGCAATGAAAAGCCTAAGAGTTGTTGCTCTGGAGGACTGAACATAAAAACAGATGATAGAGTTGGAGCCAAATTCAGTCTGTTTAAGAGGCATAAGGACAGGAAATGATTCTGAGTGTGTGTGCTTGTATTTGTAACCTCTTTAGGAGCTTTTCACCGACCTTGTAAAGACCAGTAGTCCCCATGAGGACCAAAACCTTGTCTTAATGAGGCAGAACCTAATTTCTGAGAAACTTAATATGCATTAAAGTTAGAGTTAGGCTACACATTATTGAGGTGGTCCAAATTAATTGAATGTCAATGCAATGTCCTAAGAAGTATAACTGTGATGCGTATGTGTGTGTAAGGTTACAGTTCTCCCATTAGCCTAGTTGTTTAGCTATCTGTTCCTTATCAAACGCCACCACCCTAAATGCTTCCTGTGGCCAAACTAGGGTTGAATGTTACAGTGAGCAGGAGGTAATGTTAATTTGGGATTCTCACTCACACACACATGTTTGTGCAGCATTCAAAGTGAAGCCCCTTACCCTAAACTTAACCATCTCTAAATGCCAAACCCTAACCCTAACCAAAACACAACTGTAACCCTAACTCTAAAACCAGGTAACCCTGAACCCTGAAAAAGCCCTGAAAAAGGCCTGAAAAGCCCTTTAAAGAAGTGAGGACCACCCAAAATGCCCTCACTTTGTCAAAATATCCTCACTCTTTATGGTTTATACAATTTTTGGTCCTCAAAAAGCCACAAATACACACACAGGTTTCCATAACTTCAGGGGACATTGCATTGACTTAAATTTATTTCCTCGAGGCGTACTCTAACCTCCAACTATAATTACTAATGCCCGAACCCTAACTCTAACCTTAACCTAACTTAGAAACCTGTATTCACCTTAAATGTAGTAATTTACATTATGGGGACTTCATTTTTGTACCCATAAGGAAGACAAATCTCCATAATGTGACTGTGTAAACAGATTTAGGTCCCCACAACATATGGAATACCAGGTACACAAACAGTCCTGCAATAGTCCTACAAATGCCCTGTTCCCTGCATGGCGCCCTGCAACAATATGACATGCAACAAGACACACATTTAAATCACAGAGACACACAGAGACATTGTGCTATGCTGAAGACATTTACACAAAGATATCATGGCCTGGTATTTCTCACTCTCTCTATCACACATTTTCCATGCTCCCTAACATAATAGGATTGTAATGGTGTGTTTTTATTTGCTCCTGTAATATACTGTGGTAGGTGAGACCACATCTGAATAAAACAGAACACAGCAGCAGGCAGCTGAGAAACCACATATATTTTCTGCTGTTTTGTCTTCTCCCTATAAAGAGAACAAGCTAGTGTACAGTAGATGGCCAGATGCTCGATCAGCATTGACTGATGAAACAACAGAACAACAGTGCTGCTCCTCTTGGACTACTTGGTCAGGAAAAGAATTTGACAGTAGCCTGAGAGTGTGTTTGCATGTGTGAATTCTCAACTTTACCCCGATTTTTCATTAACGCATCTTTATAATATGTTTTATTCAGCTCCTGAATCATGTAGCTCCCAGATATTTCAAACCCAATGAAGACAATGTTGGTGTTGATTGTGAGGAAGTGTTGGGCATCAGCTGTGGATTATGATGATTTAATGACAGTTTTACCACGGAGGTCAGTTATGGTTTTAAGAAAACCTCAGCCAAACAGAATATGGCCACTGATTGGCTGCAGAGAATTACCCATGATTGTCATTGTATATAAATAGATTTTTTGCCTTTTCTTCCTGCATTTTTGTAGCCTAGAAAGAGCCAGATGGCAGTTACTCAAATCATTTTCAGTCATGATTAGATGCATAACCAAAATCATCTTTTCCATCAATGTAGACTTCACTTTATTTACATGGTCAAATCAGGTTTCACACATTTAAAGGAAGCCAATGAAATAAATTGAAGTTAACTAGTGACCGTTGTTAAACAAGTGTGCTCCATTTTAGGAAATTAACATATTGCTTAACTTTCAGAGACTTACATGAAAAGATCAATATCTCCATATCTGTACATTAAGTAGCTTTGGAGCTAATTAGTTCAGCTTCAACTGAAAAATGAGGAAACATCTCTCTTTCACTCTCTCAAGCTCAGTAATTATTGTAAAATATCTGTCTTAAAGGAGTATTTCTTTTAAGCTCTCTCCAGTTTTATGCTAAGCTGCACCCTAATGGCATCCCATTTCAAACTATGTAGCCTACTCAATGCAAAGACTTTTTATCGTCTCATTTAACTCTCAAATCAAGAAGTGATTTTGCTACCATGTTAAATTATTCCTTAATTGTTAACCAATAAGTTATGAACCTGTCCTTCATCAATTATGATTAGTTTCTATGACAAGTATTGTTTGTGTTTGCCTTTTAGGCAGCCAGTATCAGAACTGACTACATGATTCAGACTTCAATTGTTGAACATAACAAACATTTTCTAGGTTTGACGTTGTTGGCTAATCTTAAAAGGGAGTAAAAGCTAATTACAAAGATGGAAAACAGATTTTCCACAACAAAGATATTCTGCCACATGTTCTGTTTGAAAATGTTCTCTAGTCTATAATAACCTCTATTCTTAGCATCATCCAGTGAGACACAAACCCAAAATACCAATGGCTATTAGTGTTTGTGTATTTGAGAGGCTAAATGCAGGAGAGCTGTTGTGTGTCCATGCGTGTCAAAGCGAGTGTAGTAAATATGATTTATGGTGTCCCCTGAAACAGTGACCTTTTCAGAAATATACTGATCAGTTCAAAACTATACAATATACAATGTGCACACACGTATGCGTCTTTATGTACTTGTGCACATGTATGTTTCTATGTGGTTATGGGTGCACGTTACATGTGAGCGTGTGACATGATATACAGCCAGCAACATTCTCTCCCAACAGCCATCATTAACTCTGATGTACAGCCAAATGTCGTTATGTACAGTCGACTGCATGATTTACAGTTTGAGGTATAATGGAGAGCCTGGTGTAATGAACTTGCTGTTTGATGTACGGGCGTCTGCTGGAGGGAGAGAAGTAAATACTAAGACTATGATGGGAACAATTATAATATGGATGATGATGATGTTGAAATTTCCCTTCTAACTTGCAGATGCGAGTGGACTTTCTGGAGGGGGAGGACAACAAGGAGGTGGAGGAGAAGGAGATGGAGAAAGCAGTTTGAAGAGATGGAGGAAGAGGAAAGAGAGAGGATGGGTGGAAGGAAAGCAATTACAGCCTGCCACTGTCGCAAACTTTGATGTTTTGACAACCAGCCGCTGCTGGAGGAAGTCCGAGTAAGTGCTGATGGTGATAACAATGAGTGATGATGATGGCACAGATGATGGAGGAGTTCACACAGTCTTCAAAGTATTTTATTACTGAAGATGTGTGAAACCACAGGATGTCCTTGTAGTTCAAGTAGGACTTGCAGCCTGCCTCACTGTCACTCGGCAATGCTGCTCTGCAGCTGATTATAAGCACTGATCCTTCTGAAGGGCAAGCGCAAAGATAAAAGGCATTGCTATGTAAACAAAATGACACAGGTGAACAACAGGGTGGGACATATTAATGGGTGAAATGTCAGTATTCATGAGATGGAGGGGGAAGAAGTAACTGAAGGTGGAACAAAACAAAGAGAGCAAAGAAAAAAATTAATTAAAAAAAAATCTGAGGTTAAAAACAAATCCTCATCGACTGAAAAACAAGAATGCATAGAGGGATGGAATATAAGCAAAACTCTAATCACTAACAATACACTATAAAATTGTATGGTGATACCTTGTTAGATGGTACTTTGTACCTAAAAATATGTATTGTTTATTTATTTTCATTAAAATGAAGTCTGAATTTAACCCTGCACACTTCCTCTTTCTATTGTACACACTGCATCGAACAGTCTGACGGGGCCCCCTAATGGCAATTATGAGTACTTTTGGATTCAAGATTTCTTTATTGTCATGTACTAAGAAAACAATGCACCATTATTAAGACACCTGACTAAAAAGCTTGTCTGAATTAAAGTGAGACATAGCCAACAGGTCCAAAGTAAGCTCTTTATTCTTTTTTACTTCATGTACACCATTTTACCTTGTAAAAAAAAAAAAAAAAAAAGCACTGAACACATCTTTCATTAAATTACAACATACAAAAACAACAATGAATTCAAATAAGACCTATGCCAAGCATGACCAATATGAAGGAATTTCTTTCAAAGGAAAAATAATTAGTTCACATTTCAAGCTTCAGTGTCCAGTTAAACCAACTTTCAAGCTAATACTTATTAAATGTACACATCCTCAAAATTAAAGATCAGAAGAAGTAGCAGATTAGTAAAGATTAAACAATGTTTCTCACTGCCGAGCCAAGTGTACAGTGATAAATTCTGATCAGACTGCATACTTTACAAAGTATGCATGCTGCTAAAACATTTCCCTCTCAAAACAAGCAAACAAACAAAACTTTTAAGAGCAACAGAAGTACTATGAAAAAAATTCAAACATGAAAAAAAAAAAAATTAAATAAATGGACCTGCGGAAACTGTCCTCTGTTCTGAGCAGGCACTGTGCAGTAAATGATCATACATTGTTTAACCTTCATTCAGTTATTGATTATGGTCAGTAAAATTTGTATTTAGCATGGCTTTTAAATTTTTATTTTGGAATTTTAAATATAGTTTTCTTTTTGAAAATGTGTTCTTTTAGTTAACACTGCTTCATCAATTTGAATTTCAGCCACAATACAATTAATTGCAATGTATGACTGTATATAATTTAGGACTAAGCAGCTTCTCAATGCAAGTTGTGTCCTTGTGTTAAAAATCTCCAAAACCAGACTTTTTTTTTTCCATGTCACATCTTTAAATACTGGAAAATGTGCAAGCACCTGAACACACCTTGAGGAATCCTATCTGCATTATATTGTTAATGGAAAAAGGTGACCATTATTAACTCTTAACTATGTGACATGTCCTCTTTGCAGCCACAGAATGGAAAGGTCCCACAGCAGGGCTGAAGCCATGGTTTCCACAGAATCTTCTCCCAAGTCATCTGACTTTGAACGCTTTGTACTGATGACTGAGGATCATCAGACACCTGTTTGTGTGGAAGGGTACTTTCATGTCTTTCTACAGCTTTGGCAGTCTGCTCAAGGATTTCAACATATCTCAACTCAGTGTCAGGGGTTAGTGGGCGAGACTCTGAGGGGTCGTGGAAAATGTCATATAGCAGTGGTGGATCATGGTGTGTCACATGTTCCCCGTGACATAGACAGATCTTACCGTCATAGCATCCCCCTGCTCCCGGGGGAGAAAAGTTGGGCGTGAAATAGTGTACCTTGAAGATGGATTCACCTGAATGAAAATACAAACCATGGGTAATGATTTTTTTTTTCAGTACATCCCATTTAAATTCTTATAAACAGGGATGAAAGAAACATTAAATAGCATGAAGGAAGATTGGCAGTTCTAAGTTTAAATAATAATAAATAAATAATAAAAATAAATAATAAAATCTTTTCTAATGAACGGATTCAAATGATTACACTGAAAAGAACTGTTTTTAACATCACTACTTTAACTTACAATAACACATCCAAGCATTTATATTTTGTCATGCTGGGTTTATTTTAGTTTAATAAAGTGTGTTTTGGTCTCCCATTTTTAAGCTCAGGTCACACCAACTAAGGGCCTCTTATATGCAGAATAAACGATTAAACCAATTGCAGGAACAAACATCTGTCAGCCAGAGGATTTTGAACATGTCTTCGTCAAATGTGTCAACTTACTGCCTGGTGGGTGCCAGCGCACTGCGTTCAGGTACACACCGCAGTAGTGAAACATGAATTCATGTTCTGATCTCCTTACTTTGCCCTCCAACAGTGGCATGAGGTTATAGCCATCTAAATGTCTGTGGCAGAGGGTAAAGATTAATGAGTTTAAGCACCTAAGGCAGAGGAGATACTAGATTTTTGACCTTTGGTACAATGTAATAGAATATTACACAATAAATATCAATCTTTTGCTCACCTTGACTCAGAATTTCAGACAAAATATACACTGTTCTTAAACTACAAAAGGCCTTTGACAGAACGAGATCAAACCAAAGTCAATATTGGCCTGACTTATGGATTTTCCAAGTTGAAGAGGCCTCCAACTTGTGAAGGGGCTTGAAGTGGTCCTGGCTTTTCTTTTCCTTACTGTGATAACAAGATTATAAAACAATCTTACTCATCTCTTTTTATTGGTGACTGACTCACTGAGTGAGAAGTTATTTGGAGAGAGAAGGCTTTGGAGTGCAGTGCTTCTCTGGTTGTAAATATTGTTGCATTACTTCTCAGTTCTCATGTTCAGTTGATGCAACATGTTTGCGAAAGGGAGGCCACAGGTGTAGCAGAGGAATTGTTCTGATTTGCATATTGTACACAAACAAGTAACGATAAAATAAGTATCAACTACCAATTTGCCCTCAACAAAGGAACAAAATTTTAATCATATATATATATATATATATATATACAGTATCATATCTGACCCTTTATGTCACTGTTCCAATCATCTGGCTACAAAACAGTAAAATTGTCATGCTCCAGTTTGAGGTAGATATACGGTTCCCTCCCTTTGCAATAAAGTATCTATCTATCTATGCATCTATCTATCGATCACGACAATAATCCACATAATAATGATCCACATCACAAGTGTGTACCTGTCTGGCTGTGTGTCCTTGGCTAAATACTTGAGTGTAGGGTACAGGTCCATGAGACTGGTGGGTTCATCTACTACTCTCCCAGCTGCAAGTCTGCCAGGCCAGCGGAAAATACCAGGTACTCTTATCCCACCCTCCCAGCCCCCCATAGCCTTCCCACCTAAAGATCATATATTAAGAGGAATTATAACACAAATGCCTTTTTTTTTTGCAGTAAAAACATCAAAAATTACATATTTCAAAAATCACACACACAAATGTATTTGCTATGAATATAGCTGATTTAAGTGAGGTTACAGGTCACAACATAATCTACCTTTGTAGATGCCGTTCCATCCTCCTTTCTGACCAATTACTGAGTCTGCATCCTCCAGGTGCCCACCGTGGTCTGATGTAAAGTACATCAGAGTATTGTTAGCTAAGCCAAGGGAGTCCACTGTCTCTGTCAACTTACCTAGAAAATACAATGTAGTATTGGAGACATTTGGTTAGATCATAAATGATTTGAGGGAATTTAAATGCCATTAACCAAGAACAATTGACAAAGCTGGCAACAATTGATTTACCTCGAACTACTGTACAATGTATAGAATTTAATGAGATCACTGTAACCATTACACTCCAATGAGTAGGATTTAAGGAGATGTATTAAATAGAATAAGACTTGCTTTCTTAGTTTTTGCTATAATCACTGTACAATAAGAATTTGTGTGGTGAATGAGCCCTTTATTTACAGTACATACAGAGTGGGTATTCTTCTATGGTGCTAGCAATGTTTCACTCACATGTTCCTACAATAGCTACGTTTTTGTTTTAACTGACAGCTACTGCAGGTTCTTCTACATGATCGGAAAGGGAGGGATATGGGGGAGAAGTACTGAGTTGCAATCTCCCACCTCATCACTGGATGGCAATTATTCCTATGCACCAAATCTTTATACCGTTTGCTTTACAGCACTCTTTCACCTATGATCCAGTCCATTTCTTCTAGGTTGTCACCATAGCGACCATGGCGGCTTTTGCCTGCAAAAGCAGGGGTTTTGAAGAGTGGTGTGTGGACATGGACTAATGAGAAGAAGAGCAGGAATGGTCTATCAGTATTCCTGTGGAGAAAGATATACAATTAGAAGTTCTCTTGTCAAACAAGTGTATAATTTTTCTTTCAATTGTTTTTTTTTTAAGAAAAAAATGCTGCTTTAATTATTAAAAATGCTGTTTTAATTATTTTTCCAGGGTCCATGAAATCCTTGAAAGTTGGTGAATTTGAAAAATCCCTAAATAGACATGCTTGCATTCTGTGCAAGAAAGAAGTTGCTATTTAAGTAAATGTCTCCTACAGCCGAATTGCCCTCGTTTGTTAGACTAGGCCTACACAGAACAAATGTCGAGTTGTAATTGCTAGCGATGTTGTAGGCACTGAAAATTGTCTCTCTCCACCGCTGACGTGAGATTAGGCTGCATCTTGCAGACTGCAGGATCCAGATCCAGTTTTCATGATATTATCATTATTATTATTATCACTAACAATAATACTGCTGTCATTGTCACTATGCTCTGATTAAAACTTCATCAGTATAGTTTCTTATCAATGGTGTTTGCTGCTGCTTGTATAAATGACACTGTAGCTCTATAAACATGACATAACTGATTCTAAACTTGATACAACTGTTGTATATTTGCTCCTGGTCTCTCTCTTCTGTTTCTCCCTCACCTCCCTCTTTTTCTTTCTCTCCCCCCTTTCTGTCCCCCACCTCTCCTCTGTCCCCCATTTTCCTCTCACCCCAACTGGTCGAGGCAGATGACTGCACATCTTTGAGTCTGGTTCTGTCAGAGATTTCTTCCTGTTAATAGGGAGTTTTTTCTCTCCACTGATGTCTTGTGCTTGCTCATTGTGTGAACTGTTGGGTTTCTTTTCTCTCTGTAATATTGGAAAGGTTTTGGCCTTACTATGTACAGTGCCTTAAGATAATGTATGTTGTGATTTGGCGCTATACAAATAAAACTGAATTGAACTGAATTAGGCAAGAGAGAAAATCATGTATAATATAATGCAAATTCCAAGATCTCTGGCTCACCAAAGAAAATTACAAAGACTGGCGTGTCCCAGATCCCAAGGACAATCACTTGGTCAAATGAAGAGCACGCTACAAGTCAATAAGAGTGGATGCCATGGGTAAAGCGTGTCTTACAAATTCACTCCCATCTTAAAACTGTGTCAGCACATTCAGTCCTTCAATTTGAGGTAATTGGTCCTGGAAAGTCTTTCCAAAGTCCTTGAATTTAATATCAACCAAGGTGTGGGAACCCTGTGTGTCTCTTTTTTCAATGCAAACGTCAGTCCTAATCAAACCACAGACATATTTATAAACCGCACTTATTTTCAGATTTGTTTTAAAGCAATACATCGGGTACTTTGGTGGATGATTCCTACCTCCTTAAAAAGTTTTGTGCTTCTCCCAGCAGCCTCTGGGGCAGTGTCTCTACTGTCATTGGCTGTTCGATAACATCCTGGTTCCTCATGATGATGCAGTTCCAGGTTGGCAAGAATTTAAAAGGCACATACCAAACAGCAGTTGCTAAAATACTAAAAAAGAAAAGTGCTACCAGGAGCCCCTGGCTGACTTCAAGGAGGCCACACAAACGGACACACACCTGAAATTACATCACATACACAAAAAACACATTAAAATGAAACATTTTAAACAGTATTCACAACTCGTATTTTGTGATGTTACTTCTATAATTAAAGTGTTAAAGAAAAACACATGCACACATGTACTGTAAGTGTTGAGACATCAATATATGGTTATGTAATTTGCTTCTCAACGTACTGTATAATCCTGACTTCACTGCTGATAGTGATGTGTGAATGTAGTGAATGTGAGCGAGAGAGAGCAAGGTAAATAATTTGTGTGACTCTCCTTCCCTTGCTTGACTGACTGACTAGGTAACCACACCTCCAAGGTCCTGAACTTTCCAGACAATTAACGATCTACTCGCAAATGATAAATGAATTTACCCATCCACAAAACTTTTCAGTACAAGGAATTACAGAATAATCCCACTGACTATAGTTCACATATAAACAGAAGCATTAAACAAAATTGTATACCAACTACTGCACCATATTAAATATACATTGTAAAAAGGCTCCTACAATTTAAGTAAAGTAGGGTTTGGGTTACAATTAGGCAAGCTGTAGTTAAGGTGAGAGTAAATCCCCATGTCATCTCAAGTCATATGGATTTTGCTGCAATTCTATGTCTTTACCAGAAGTTGATATCACACATTGATCTGATTAGAGTTTATATCGGTAGATATTAGTTTGACCCTCTTAAAGCCAGTGTAGGCTCTTGTGGTTTTTTATTTTCCAATTAATTTATTTTCTTCTCCTCCCTGGTTTCAGTTTCTAGTTCCAACTAGTTACTTACTATTGACAGTTACAAACCAAATTTAAATTTTGGCATTTTCATTGCCCTAAAGCAGGTTTTGCAATTGCAGCTTGCGTGCCAAATGTTTCCATCAAACCCTGTGGCTCATTTCTAAATTATTACACATTAGGAATTTTGCTGTAGGGTGAACAGAGCAGAAACACTTTGTTTCTCATTCAAATTCTACATTACATCTGACAATCCAGACACATTTCTGTGTCTTTTCTACTTTTATTTATTAAGTTTCTTATCTTATTCTCGACACAACCTGACAAAATCACTCTTACCAGGGTGAAAAGTCCAAAACCAAGAATAATAGCCATAAAGTGGAGCATGCTCTGGAGGTCAGCCAAGACATCACTCCCCTCTCCTGGTACACAGTCGTTGAACAGGGTAAACGGCAGGCCGTAGAAGTAGCTGAAGCCATGTTGGTTTGGGTGATGACAGTGATCCCCTCTGTGTTTACAGTTCACACCCAAGTGCCACTTACCTGCAGAGACAGAAGCCCCTTTTACACAGCTTGCTCAAGGCAGGAATGTGAGTACAATCATCGCATCTGTGAAACAGTTTGCTTCACATGTCATTAGTATGCCTCGGAAGAGTGAAATATAAATAAACTTTTTTATTGACTAGACTATTTCTATGTAAGCTTAAATCTTTTTATTCTTTTATTATATTTTATTATACATGAGGATTTGCCAATGGGTTTGTCAACATTTTATACATTACTACCCCAGAGATCAAGGTTTCACACTCTACAGGGGGGGGTTTCTTTGTGATAAGCCACAAATTGAAAGACATTGATGAAGATCTTTAGCTTTGCCACATGAATAGAGAATTAAAGGGTTAAAAACTGATTTTGGGTGTTACCACAGAGAGCCAATCCAAATGTATTGATCTTCCTCTTTCTTGTGCAAAACAGTGTATGTGTGTGTGTGCATCAAATGCAAAAACATACGTTTGTTGGGTGCTGCCAATGTTTCCAAAGTGTGAAAACAATGCTCTCTGACTCCATCTCTAATTGCTTCCATATGCACAATAATGCTTTATCATCCCTTCTGAAAAATGAGCCGAGTACAAACCCAAACGATACTCTACATATACGTACTAGGCTGGGATGCTGGGATGGCTGGGATTGTACATGAGAGCAAAAATCTGACCTGCTCAAATGTCCAGAATTGTCTTTTCCTCTCTTGCCTGTGAAAGGGTCAGAGGAAATTATACAATGTAGATCAGGAAGTTAAAGCTCACATTACATTATCTCACCCACTAGACCAGTGGTGTATCCTTGTTGCTGCAGCCTCTTAGCAAATGTGCTCTCACTTGCTGGAAGGCCCCCTGAACCTCCAAGGAACAGCAACACCTGTACACGGCCTGTGCTTCCCATTCCTACTCAATGGACAGTAACATGAACACAGGTTGCACTGCATTTACCCTGCAAACATGACCAGGATGACTCTACCTGAAGGTTTTTAGTGTTACCTGAGCGGAGCGCATAACGCCCCGTCATGAAAGCAGCCCGGCTTGGAGTGCAGAGAGGAGCAGCTGCAATGTGCTGAGTCAGTTTCACCCCTTCAGATGCCAGTCTGTCTATGTTTGGAGTCCTAAAAAGACAGAGAAAGTGTAAAGATTTGGTGCAATTATACATAGAGAATATACACTGACCCCAGCCATGGGGAGGGGGTCACGTCCAGTCCAAAGCCCGGATAAATGGGAGGGTTGCATTAGGAAGGGCATCCGGCATAAAAAAAAATCTCTGTCAAATACGATATGCGGATCACTGAAAAAGCAAATGACCCCTGGTGAGGGAGAAGCCATAAAGCATATACATAAAGAAATAAAGGTCAAAAAAGCTGATTTCCCACCCAGGTGATACTGGAGAACACCTGATAATCAATAAGATGTGATAAAAACAAAGAATTTAGAAGAGAATGCAGGCGAAGACAATAGGTGACATAACAAGATACACAAACACAACCAGATATATGATGCATTTGTTACTACTTACCTAATGGTATCATTACCATAGCATCCTATATCACCAATACCCAGGTCATCTACCATTATTAGGACAAAGTTGGGCTTCCTGTTCATCTCCTCCCCTGTGACATCATTTACTGCAGCCAGGAGCAGGTAGAAAAGAAGCGATGCCACCAGACGGGACCTTGATGTAAAAGAATAAACGTGATTTTGATTTAACTTGACTTACAAGAAAATGAAGAAACCATCAAACGATTCACTCAAATTCAGTCAACACACTTTTCTAGGATACTGTGGTGTGTTATTATTTTTCTATCTTCTGTCACAGTGGCAAGAAAAACAAACAAACTACAGTCAGATATTCATTTAAGTTCCACTTTAGAATAAACAGAAACAATCTATCTATCAAATCTATCTTATCTGCAATATTTTAAGGAAAGGCACAGTGGAAAACCCATATCAGTCTTCTCCTTTTGCCTTTAACTTCAAAAGAAGTCCGTTTTAAAAATATTTTTTAAATATTCACATCACACATCCTCAGAATATAATCTGAGCTGAAGCAGCTCTGTGACCAAAGTCAACTTAATTTTTGTTCAATTAATGTTTATATTATGTGGTCAGTACAGACGCTGAACTATGATTTGTTTTTGTGTTGTTCTCTAAACAACATCTTTGTCTCAGCATTTAAGGGCCAATGTTTAAGAATTTGTGACATCTAATGGTGAGAGTGCAGACTGTGAATGAGGACACTGCTCGCACCTCTTTTCCAAGAGCATCGAGGAACTACAGACGTGGACAAAATTGTTGTCACCCTTCCATTAAAGAAAGAAAAAGAAAACAAAAGTAATACATACAATTTTTCTGAAATTAACTGATGAAAATCAGACATTGCTTTTGAATTGTGGTTCTACAGAATTATTTAAAAATATATGTATATTAGTGAAACTGGCCTGGACAAAAAAAATGATGGTAGCCTTAACTTAATATTTTGCTGCACAACCATTGGAGGCAATCACTGGAATTGAGCAATTCCTGTAACTCTCAGTGAGACTGTGAAGGCTGCCTTCTCCAGACTGCATGTTTCAGCTTCTTTCACAGATGTTCAATAGGATTTAGATCAGGGCTCATAGAAAGCCACTTCAGAATAGTCCAATGTTTTTGTTCTTAACCACTCTTGGTTGTTTTTAGCTTTGTGTTATTGCTCATTATCCTGCTGGAGGACCCATGGCCTGTGACCGAGACCAAGCTTTGTGACACTGGGCAGCACAATCCGCTCCAGAATGCCTTCATGAACCTGAGATTTTATTGGACCCTGCACAGATTCAAGTCAAGCAGTAAAGTGGCCCCAGAACATAACTGAACCTCTTCCATGTTTCACAGTAGGCACAGTGTTTTTGGATACTTCATTTTTGCGTCGACGAACATAGAGCTGGTGCAACTTGCCAAAACATCTAAAGGACACTTTCCCAGAAGCTTTGTGGCTTTGGTTTCAACAGTGGTGTCCTCCTCAATCGTCTTGCATTAAGTCCACTTTGGCTCAAACAGTGATGGATGCTGCGATCTCCACTGACCTTGGAGTTCACCTCTAAATTTCTTTTTAAGTTGTTCTGGGCTCTTTGGTTACCATTCGTATTGTCCGTCTCTTCAATTTGTCATCGATTTTACTCTTGCGGCCACATCCAGGGAGATTGGCTACAGTCCTGTGGACCTTAAACTTTTGAATAAAATGTGCATCTGTAGACACACGACTATCAAGCTGCTTGTCTATAAATTTCCTTCTAATCTCCCGAGACAGCTCTCTCCTTAGCTTTCTGTGGTCCGTGTTCAGTGATAACAAACAGCACAGTGACTACTTCTCACCCTGTAAATAGGCAGATTGACTGATTACAAGTTTGAAGACTCCCGTGAAGCTAATTACTGGGCACATCTTAGTTTAACATGTCCCTATGGTCAAATTATTTTCAATCCTTTCAAGGGGTACCATTTTCATTTTTGCCAAGGCCAGTTTCATTATTATTTTATTTTTTTTAAAATGATGAACCACAATTTAAAAGCAATGTCTGATTTTCAGTTAATTTCTTTATGCATTTTTACTTTTGACAGTTTCCAGTTATTTCAGTGACCACTGTGGTTCTTTATTTCCTTTAACAAAAGGGTTAAACCAATTTTATCCATGGGCGTATATAATGGCCCTCACATATCCACCACCTTTGGCTTTGCTCGGAGCTGTTATTTTTTTCACTGTAAACTTTAGAGCTGCAAGTCAATTCAAGGAAGTTTTATTTACATAGCTCAAAATCACAAACACAATTTGCCTCGAAGGGCTTTACAGTCTGTAGAGTGAGTTACACCATCTATCCTTAAACCCTCACATCGAATGAGGAAAAACCTCAGGAAGAACCACAGAGGAGGGATTCCTCTCCCAGGACAGACAGATGTACAGTAGGTGTCACTTGTACAGAAACAAACAACTAACAATTATTTTCATAATGTAATATTTTCTCAGTTATTCAAGTAATCGTTGGTCAATAAAATGTTGAAAAATGCTGACATGTTTCTCAAACCCGAAAGCTATGATGTTCTCAAATATCGCTTTGTCCACAAACAAAATGATTACATTTTAATGATGTCTTTGTTACATGAAGCAAAGAAACTAGAAAATATTCATACTTACAAAACTGAAAAATCTGAAAATTAGTTTTCATTGTTAAAAAAAAAAAAAATCAAAAGTGGACATGCTGCTTTGGCTGGTTTGCATATTTATGGATGGATTTCTGCCAATAAACTTTCCTAAATGTTACACACTGGACCTCAAATCATTCACCGATTGCTTTAAAACTTTTGATTTTTTTTTTGATGCAGATTTCTTGACATGTGAACTACATCCCCTCTTGTGAAAAATCAAACGTTACAGCTGTCACAACAGTAACAAGTGACCCGTGACCCGTGTTATGTGCAGACTGACGCGACAGTAAGCTTTGAGATGACAACGATTTATCTCTAAATATAAACGTTTTCCAGTTTCTAAGCACCGGAGCGTCACTCGGCACCGTGGACTGCAGTAAACCCTTTGCAACCGCCGACGTCGTATAGTATAGTTTCCTGTCTGTTCTCGTAAGAAACTGCTGTATTATATGGTTTGAACTCACCTCATCATACCCGCACAACGCTCCCGATTCATACATAGTATCCAACCACAGACTTGAACAAACGTAGATGCCTCGTGATCAGTAGCATCGTACGTTGACGTCGCCGCCATATTGTGAGTGGCATGTTAGTATTGTTTTTATTTTTATTTTGGAAAAAAAAAGGTAAGACAAGGAAAATAAATCAATTATTAGTTACAACGTGTAAAACAACTGCAGTTGGGATGAATTTGGGTCACCCTAGTACGTGAAACAGAAATAAAAATTTAAATTAAACAAAATGAGAAGGAGCACAAAGGAGCGAGGCTAGAATTATATGAGCAGAGAATGAGACAGCTAGAGATGTGTAAAGTCTTTTGGCCATTATTTTCAATGACATGACATATTTAGTAAATATGCATAAAGGCTGGGAATGATGGTGGGTTTCCTTTCCACTTACATGAGTGAATATGGAATTTACTTAATAAAATCCCTAAGGTAACAGTGTCAGATACTTACTACTGTCTATTTTCAGAGATAAACAACCGTGTGTGTCAGACCAGAACAAAGAGACGTGAGAACCCTTGGGAATAAAATATTCAAAGGTTTCCACATCTGAAGAACAAAATGAACATGGGTCAACTGACTGTGAGCTTGAAACTCTTGTGTAGAAAGTCATTTACAGGGTAAATAGCAGATATTTTTCTAAAATAGGTTTCTTTTACTTTTGGGGGAATTGAGTATTAAATAGTGTCGTATATATTTTTTCTCGTCTGTGATTATTACTTAAATATAAATAATTTATTATAAAAATTATTCATCATAATGCGTTGAATGTAAACGTTATTGTTTCAAAAGTTTGTGATGTTTTTTGTTTTTTTCAATTAGAAATCTCCACGTCTACCTGTATTTCTTTCACGGGGTGGACTTGCCTCTCACAATATGGCAGCCATCCTGACGTATGGCGTCAAAGGGGAAACACTCAGCGAATGAGCAACCCGGAAAACTTGACTGACGACCTGTGGCATGACGGAAGTGACGTTGCCCCGGGGAAATTAGGATTTTTTTCTCGCGCACTCGTCTTCTTTTGCCACAGAAACTTTAAAAGAGCAGTGCTCCTGGCGTGAAAGAAGACTATTTTCTGTGGTGAGAGACACACTTTGTCGAGGTTAATGTGTTTTGTTAAGTGATGTAAGCTTTTGAGAGAAATGTGTATTATTCCAGCACTTTGGCCACTGTGTCACAAATATTATTTTTGTGAATGTTTAGATAGTGTAACGCTGAGATACTATATATCATAGAATTCAGTCCTAATATACTGTATATATTAATCAGTTCTTCCTTTACTTAAGCTGCATGAAAAATACAATCATTTTATTTAACTTAGGTTCAGATTTGAAGAAAACTATTTTTTTCTTTCTTTATGATCAATCACTTCCTACAGAGATAATAATACTGTGACACTGAGCTGTGAAACTAGCACCAGTCAGATGTCCTCAGATCGGTCCTGATCTTTGTTCATATGCATCATCAAACCACCTCTGAATGTGAAGGGCGCATTGAAGACACATTAGGAACAGAGATATTTACTTAAACTGTAAGGTTATGTTTAATAGATGTTAAATATTCTGTTATATGTGACAATCCACAGCCTTGCTCAAAGAAACTCTCCTCAAACCAGAGGTGGAGATTTCATCATAATCTCCACACTCTGAGATTGGGTACCAAGCCTCAGTAATAACAATGCCTATAAGCACAAAGGCAACTGACCTGAGATAAGAAACAAAAAAATCTTTTTATAATCTTGCTCTTGTGCAATTTAATGAAGGGAAAATGGTCTTCCTTTATGCCAGGGCCTCTTCAGGGTTATGCTGGTAAAATAGTCATATTTCCAGGTTTGTGAAGCTGGATACTATGTTAATGAATTATGACTCTTATCATAATACAAGATGTGTATTTCATTTAGTTAACTAATACAATGAAAATTTTATAAAAAAAAAAAAAAAGTGTATTTATACTTTATAAGATTAAAGTCTGCAGGCTATTTTTATTACCAAGCTTACAGAAGCTTACCACAGTTTATAGAAACCCAATTTGTTCTGCAATTGTGCAAAGTGTGACTGCATCCTGTTACTGATGATAACATTGTGGAAAGGCTACTAACACTAAAAATAAAATTATAAAACAAACAAAAAAGGCATATTTAATTTTATGCGGTTAACTAGTTGAATGAAAGATATGCAAGATATTTAAAGGACCTGAGGCAAAAAAAAAAAACACTTTTTCTATAAGAACCACACGTGACAGTGCCATCATATTAATAATTTTGTACATGTGAATTAGTGACATCTAATGGTAAGACTGCAGAATGCAACAAATGGTGGATTCCTCCACTCACCCCTCCCCTTATCAAATGTGTCTGGCAACTAAGGTGGCCCTGGACACATTAAGAAGGTGGTAAGCATTCTTTAACAACTTTCTGACCGCTTCCACTCTCCCACCCTCTCAGCTATATCATCCTTCTTTGTTGGTTTAAACATTAGGTTTATGTGGGTGGAGAAAACGCACACTCCTGCAGGGCTGTAGAAACATGACTCAGCAAGATGGCAGTTTCCATATCTGAAGTACCTATATAGTAAAAGGCTTATTCCAAGGCTACAAAAACTAAACAATGTTTTAAATAATCATATACATTTACAAACATACTATATAGTATATTATAGTGTATTCAGTGTCTGCCAATAAAGCTTCCTAAATGTTACACCCTTAATCATTAGAGGCATTTAATTGTTTAAAAGAGAGTTATTTTGATGTTTCTCTGACAAAGGTTTTACACATTTCATAAAAGTGTACGAGCTGCAGCCATGCCGTGAATAAACAGAAAATAAATGAATTAAAAATATAAAATGCATAATGTTCTCTTTTTCATATCTAATTGAGCTAAAGTGACACTAGTTTTCACCACAGTTACATAAATATAAAGTTTGCACAATATGAGAGTGAGAGCTCAGTTTTTACAGAGTAAAAAAAATAAGCTAATAGTTAACTTGTATATTAATTAGAATTTAACCTACAATGCAGCATAGTTAATGTTTATAAACCACTAAAACATTAACTTCTGCTACACTAAATCAACAACTTGACCCTTTGTGACTATTTGTAATGAAGTATTTGAAAACTCAGCTGATCATATTTTTTTCATTTACACTGGTAAATTCTATGAATTTGTCCTCTACCTATTTATTCCAATCTTACTTATTTTTATAAACATTAATGTAGCCAAGTTTTATTGTTTCAGCCATTCAGATTTATTTGGAGTTAAGTTGACTGAGTCAATACTAGTCCTCTACTACTGCTGGTTTGACTGGATGGTTTAATGTTGCTATGAATGACAGGTTTAAAATGAAAATATGCACATGTACACAAATATGTACAGGTTTATTTGGCAATAAAAACACCACCTAAACAGGTTTCCAAATGACTTCTGTGAGTTTCAGGTGGACCTGTCACCATAAATCATTTAGATACCTCCAAACTGTGTGTATAAGTTCCCTATTGTAAAGAATTGACATATTATGCTTTTCAGGTTGTGTCTCACACTGTCTGTGAGTTTTATGGATTTTCCAACACCCTGGAGACACCGATGGAAAGCTACAAACTGAAAGAGACCAAAGTAGGAACATAAATGCTTATGTAAAAGTATTTTTCAATGTACAAAAAAGGCTAGATGTTATTATATGTTGTGGCTAAATGTAATGAGTTAAATAGGATTTTTATTATCATTGTAGAAACAAACACACGCCCATTGATGTTTGGCAGGGGAATAACACACCAACTCCCACATTTAATTGACTCCTCAAACATTATTTACACAATTCCAGAAGACCAACAAAAGTGCCAGATGACAAAAAAACAAAGAAAACAGTTTCTACGCAAGATAAAAAAAACACAGGATAATTAAATTAAAAAAAAAAAGTATTGCAATGGTCTAAATCAAAAATGAATCATCTAAATGTGTTTAATGTATCAAGATGTATACAGGATAGGAAAGTGCTTCTCCCAAAGAGATTGTTATTAAAATAACCTGCAAGACACCTGCTGTTTGTTTTAATGTTTCTGCTTGTTTTAATGTTTCTTTCTGAGGACTTTTGTTCTTTGCTTTCCTCTCTGGAATATTCAAAAGATGGTATAAGGCAGGGATGGTTGGTGCCTTGGTTGATGTATTATCTGATAACATTATCTGGGAAGTGCACTTCAGGACCCAGTAAATTAAAGGTTCCCTTTGTTTACATTCTGGTTTTCAGTGGTTTGTGTTTTTACAGAGGATCTGAATGCTTGGAGCTAAATGTAGAGTGGACATCAAACAAATTCTGTCCTTGTGCCATGTGTCTGCCTCCTTGACATTCAATTAGTAGTGTACTTGAGCTGATTCCTGTTGCAGTGATTGAAGAGCACAGCAAAATATGAGAACTGCATTAAAAGGATAATCAGCTGTTCTGAAGGCAACAGTGGCTATTTCTGAAAACTTATACTTTATTTAGTGGATATTTTGTGTATTCTCACTCCATGCCAAAGTTGTTGATGTAATAAGAGCTTTTTAGACACATGATCTGCTTACTCAGTGTCCCAAGAGAAACTGTTTATCACAGATTACAGGGTAAGAAGGCAGTTCAAACCAAACTTTGAACAGTTAATACAGTAGAATTAATCAATATGTGACATCACAGACTTAATAATTCTCAGCTTGAGGCAAGGCTGTTAGCAACAGTCTCTGTCCTGTATTGCAGCTATATAACACACTTAACATGAACTGCAGCACTATGCAACCTCTACAATCCTATCTTTTAAAGGAGCAAGTGCAAAAATGCAAGGCAACAAAAGACATTCAGAAGTGTATATTTTTGTGCTACAGCTGAAGTGTTTTTTTTTTTTTAAAGAGCACTGTTTCGGCATTTCACAATAATAATCACAAAATACCACAGCAAGCAAGTTGACTAAAGATTATCTCTATCAGCTCTGAGGCACCACTGCAGAATATTAAATTCATATAAAAACCACAGGTGAATGACATCTGTCATGTGACATTGACGTGACATGATGTGAATGATACAAAAACACTGTGACAGCAACTGACTTGTTCAAATAAAGAGACGCACAGTGAAGAGAAGTTCACAGCTGAAATTACACGGGCTGTTAAAACAGTGTGGGATGCGATATTAATCCAAAAAAACTGGCCTTTTTGTGGACAACTATGTAACAGTGTTTATGTAACAAAATTTTCAACCACCAACATTTTACATAATTTTCATTCTTCAGTTTTTCTATCTAATATATATATTTCCAATGCCTGATTTCACTTTTTAATTTCAGATCTCTTCTGTTTGCCTACAAATCAGTCAAGTCAGGCTGTGTCAGTAAAAGGCACTAGAGAGAAAAAAACTACTGAACCACAACTAGAAAAACACACATTACATTGGAACAATGTCTAATACATTACTACATGTCCTCTTTTGATGTCTGGCTCATGTCAGGTGAACATCTACTGACTCAAACAGGACTGGATTTAATGACCACTCTCCTCAGTAAATTTACATTTTCTTTACGGGGGAAAATACTGGAAAATGAATTTACAGGTTTAAAATTGTATGCAGATTTAGTTGAATTTCGATTTTGAGTGTCTAATTAGAAAAGTATCCATTTAATTCTTTGAATTGACTGAGGAGAAGTGTTATAGACCCAACATGATTTAAAACCAAACCCCTTCACCAATCAAAAGACACAACACACCCACGCTCTCTCTCTCTCTCACACACACACACAGTGACATCAGTGGCCCTCTGAACACATACAGGACCATTTAAGGGCATTACCAGGAATCAGGGATCCTATAGGCCTTTTTCAAAGGAGATTTTTTTGACTGGGGTTTTTGAGTAGAACAAAGTTGTTGTTAATTTCCACTGAAAGGGCTCAGCCTCTGCTACTGTAACAAGTCAATATTTCTGCTGTGAAAAAAAAAGGCCTATAATATTATCGCCAGGAAATGCAGTGGTAGTTAGTGAAGTCCCTTGTTATTAATTTATTCTACATTTATAATTTATTGAAAATGAAAAAAACTGAGTGGATTTTGAAAATGATATGGATGGCTCAATCTATGAAAGAATTAGAAATTTCAGTTAATTCAAGTGAAACAACTACAACATCACAATTTGACATTTGTTTATATTCACATTCACGTACTCTAACTGGCAGCCATGTAATGAACAACTACAAAAAAGGTAGCTCTATCTGTGTTATCTCATGGCCATACTAAATTTGAGATTTCATCTCTTTAGTGGCTCCTCTGAAAAAGATTGGATTTGGTTTAAAGTATAAAAATTTGACCAATTAATGCATTTCTAAATTAAAAACAATCATAAAACCCCTAATGTTCACATAGAGGATATTTAATTGCTTTTTCTTTTCTAACTAATTTAACACCTCGCGCACAAACACAGTCATACACACAAGGGATGTCTCAATACCACTTACTCGTGTCCGAAACGATATCAGAGTTTTCAGTATCTACCATTACCTGTATCAGTTTTTTATTTTTTTATGAAATAACACTCATCAACGTAAGGTCTCTCTCTCTCTCTCTCTCTCTCGCTCTCTCTCTCTCTCTCTCTCTCTCTCTCTCTCTCTCTCTCTCTCTCATGTTTGAAATATGACAACATAGCTCACAAGATCACTGCAGCATGGCAGAACTGTGCAATCCCACCCTCCTGTTCTGGTCACATGACTTTGGTGGAGGACATCTCTCTCTCTCTCTTATTGAAGCATTAATATGAATATGATATTTAGTATATTTAGTTTTTGGATCATATCAAATGTTATCTTTTTTTTCCCGATCCAGTGATTGGACTGATACTGATACTGTGAATCATACGGACTCATCCCTAAAACACACACACACACACACACACACACACAGTGAGAGAGCCCTACTCTAGGGCCTCACAGTAATATAACTCTCACAGTGAGAGAGCCCTACTCTAGGGCCTCACAGTAATATAACTCTATCAAGGAGAGAACCTAACAGTGAGATTGCCACATTTGTTGACTGTAGTGGGTGCAGTCATGTGATCATTGCTGGTCTAAGATGAGTTGAGCAGGTTGCTGAGGACTGCAAAGGGGGGAAAATACACCATGAAGGTCAAAGCATTTGAAAGGAATCCTTATAAATTGTGGACCTGTGTTCACAGTATGAATGTATATATGTATTTTGAGTCATACCCTGGGGATCTGACTGAGCCTCTGCTGCATCAGCCTTGCGCGCCGCCTCTGGATCCGCCTCTGATCACAGAGATTAAGAGTCAGTTATATGCAAAACCACAGACAGGCAAAATGAAGCCGACACTGCATCGCATATCAATTTGAATTCCACAGGCATTCGGCTAATTAGCTAATTTTCTCACTAATTAACAAAGATCACTTCATGGTGTTGCCTCCGGGAAGAAAGACAAACGGTGAAACTACACAGCACCACTGACCATAAATGAATCATGACAAAAGAGATTACCTAGGAGGAGTGTCTGAGAGCGTTAATAATTCTCAGAGCTAATTACTTATCATCGCCATCATGTCAATTTTTGTCATTTCTTTATGGTGTAAATGTGAAAACTATTCATTTGTGTGGAGTCTTTTGGAGTCTTTTGATTTCATATGAGGGACAACAGTTTTTGTTTATTAGAACAAACTCTCTCAGAATTCCACAGAGGAGCGAGATTAATGAAATCCTTATAGAGATGTTAATTCACATTAAGTAAACTGATAAATAACAGCCTTTAGTATCACTATTTACAGTACAATAAATCTGATATTTTTTCCATGTCTCTGAAAAGCTGAAAGGCTCTGCTGTTCATGTTGACTGTAAATGAAAATATAGCTGAATTGGCAGTGTTGCCAAACACGTTGCAAAGCTGAGTCTGCTATGTCTCAGAGAACAACTGCTGACCTCCAAAACATTGTACCTAGTAACAACAACCATCTAAGAAACACAGAGATCTATAAGTGTTGCTGCTGTGGCGATAAAGGACTGAGATTCTATCTCATACAGCAGCTTATTTAGGCATCTTAAATGTGGGTTGACCTTAATTGAGGCGTAACACTGAAATGACGTTAGACTTGCCTCGCTGCCAAGTTGTCTATTGTCAGCTTGCTCAAATATGAAGCTTTGTGTACAGATGTTATGTAACGTGCTTTTTTAGTTTTCCTTTGATTAGCTAATAGCTAAGGAATGAGCGAGATAATTACCCTGTCTATTTTTGAAGCACAGTTTCTTCTTCTGATAGGTGAAGTATCCTGCAACCGCTCCCACAGCAGCCACGGCAATTCCACACACGGTGCCTACTACAGAGCTGGAGCTGGCTTCTGCAAATAAACAAAGAAAACAAAGAATGAAAGCATAATTGGCGCCAGTGCTTGACAGCTGCGAAATGCATCGTCGAATATCACACGAGCTTACAATTGAACTCGGAGCATATTAGCCTGGGCATTCTCATACAGATGTGGGTTGAATGGTTTTCTGTATAACGGCTGCGTATGGATGTTCAGTGTCACCACAGGGTGCCATTTTGCAATTAAAGGAATGAAAGACATTTCAGCACTGAGGCTCAACGACGCGTGTGCATGCCCCAGTGACTATGTGAATGCATGCGAGAGTGTCTGTGTTGCTGTGCGTAAGGGTGCAAGCAGGAGGGAGCGAGATAGAGGCGAGTCATCTGGTTCCAACATTCTCTTATCTCTTTTCACACGTCCATCCTACAATTTAGACTACCAAATGAAAGAATTCACAGCGACAGCATTGATCTGTCTGCATCTATAACCCAGTTGCTATGACAGCAATGAGTGATCTGAATAGTCGTCATGCAGTGTCACTGCATACAGCAAATACCTCTCATAGTCTATTGACATTTGAAGCAAAAGTGGATCATAAGGATTTTATAAAAAATATAACACATTAAATAGCATGTAAGCATATACACTAAGCCACATTACATGTGCGATACAGTGCGTTCAAGGTTTGGTGTACAGTAGGTGCACTGATATAATATCTGGGACAAAACAGTTCATATGTGATACATTATTGTGCTACAAGCTTCTAAATTTACCCTGGATGAAAAAGCCAATGTGAGAGTACAGACCAGAGAACAAAGCAAAGTAAATGCTGGTGAAATTAATTCTGAAACAGCAGTGGATATCATGGATTATATGCTTTAAACCTGTCCCATTTTATTGTTTTCTCTTCACATTTCCCTTTGTGTCTCTTCTAAACTGGACTTGTATAGTTTCTGCAGTGGCAGCTGTCAACACATAAGGAGAGGAAATGGAGACAACAGAAGAGCAGATGGACAGGACACAGGGTAATGGAGTATAGTTAGTGACTCAGCAGCTGAAGAAGAAAAAGATTAGAAGAGTAGAATAAACAAATCCATCACCAAAGTTAAAGGTGTAACTGTCTCCGGAAGAATTTAAAAAAAAAGAAAAAGAAAGAAAATTAGTCGGTGAAATTGGGCGGATTAATTTCGGAATGTCATGATTCAGTGAGCGGAAGTGGAGGCGGAGGCGGATGGATGCAGACACAGACGTGTACGCACAGACACATGCACAACTACAGAAAACAAGGCACTAGCAAACAAATTTGACTTGTGGTGAGCAGCCACCAGTTATCACTAACCTACTCCATGTACATATGGTTAGAACACGAGTTATAGATGCACATAAATTTATTTGGAAAAAAGTTTTATCTACAAACAGATTTGCTCAAGTTTGTCAAAGCCTTTTCTACCACACACAAACCTACGTTTTTATATTGTTCTCACTTGATAAATGTTATCACTTAAAAAGAACAATAATTGACATTTGCCTCCTCTGTTTGAACTTGTCTTTCGTGAAATTATGCAAAGACACTTACTGAAGAGAGAAAAAAAAAAAAAAAAGCTTTTAAAATGTCATGCCACAACAAAGCAACTGCCTAGGGCTATTTGCATAACATAAGACAATAAGGGAATGCTAATACTGCAGGTATGTGAGGGGCCGTGTGTATGTGTGGGTAAGTACATGTGTCCAAAACAAGAACAGGGATAGCTCACCTTTGGCCTTCTGTTCATCTAATGTTTTGAACAGGGAACACAAAAACACACAATTAAAAACAATCATTCTGCACCATTTTCTAACAGGTTAAAGCCACACATTTTGGTAAATACATATAGTACGTATCTTTTAATATGAAAACAAACTGATAGGCATATGGATACCAACTAAGTTACAGCCTAAAGAAGACAAATGGAACCATTAATTTGAACAGGAGCAAACCTAAAATGTAATAGAGCATTCTTGGTAAAGTATATTTCATTCAATGAAAACAATAAAGACGAGACATTTGACTCTGAGTCTTATATCATGCTATATTTGTCGAAAAATCTAACTTGAATCAATAAAGGCCTTACCGTTTGCTGCGCTGCCAGATACGTGAGCTACAAGGAGAAAGACAGGGAGAGAAAATAATAAAAGAAACTACATAAACCATAGTAATTTGCTCATGATTGGAGGGAATGAAGAAGCAAGGAGCTAGATGGCTGTCTGTATGGTAGTTTGTTTTTTTTTTTCGTCACAGGCATTAAAAGGTCTAGAATTTCTGTTCTTATCAGTCACACACACACATAATAAGAGGCATGAACCCAGCTTCAACAGTTTCTTATGGACATGTCTAGAAATGCTTTCATAATAGATTGTGCATCTGACAAAGAAGCACACCTTCTCCGATCTTTGATTCAGCCCATATGCAAACGACCCTGTTACCTTCCCGCCGTGTTGCCTGTCTGTACACGCCTGTGACATCATGGCTGCCCTCTACCTGCTTCAACTTGACAAAGCCTTTAATAGCAGAGCACTAAGCACAGAGCGCCTTTCACCTGATTATAATGATTATGCCAGCCTAGATGAAGTGATTTTTAACCCAAGAGGTAAAACAAATAACTTTCATCTCATGTTATGGGAAGAGAGGTGGGTTAAAAAAAGTATACCAATCTACCAAAAGAAAGCCTCAAATCAAACTTAATCTTTAAGTCGTCAGATGCTACAAACTATGTGGTAAAAACCATACTTTGTAGGTTTGATGCTAAACTGAAGCCTGTATGCAGATGGCCTGCCTCAGGGTTTTTGTTCATAAGACATTGATAATAAATAGGACATTCTAAAATTCTATTAAAAAAGTGGGAGAAATCTATAAATATCTTCTTGTTTCGTATTAAGGTGAATTACTTTCATTAGCAGTGATCCTCTAAAAGGAAATGGCTGATAACTGGTCTAACTTACTCACATGTAATTTACACATTCATAAAGTCGACAATTACAACAACAACAAAAAAAATATTGTACAACTTCTTGTTTTTATCATATAGATGTAAGATATTGTATGTATTTGTCTAAGAACTGGAAAGAAAATTACTAGACGAGAAGAAAAAGAAGAAACGTCAGAGAGAGTGGAGAAAGTTGTGTTAGAGTGTTTACCTCTAATGTTGCGTAATGTCACTAAATATCACACTCACGTCAACCAATCACTGATATTAGTGGTTACTAATTTATAGCTTCTTAATGTATTTGGTTGTCCACTCTCCTACAAGAGCATCTTGCAAGTTAAAGCCAGTGTTGGTGACAGAATTGTAGTGTTAATCCATATATCAATATTGTCCAACCTAATGGGAATATCTACCAGATATTCGGCAAAAAAATGTAACACACTTAACTACGCTATTCTGGGATTTTAATCAACCATCCTAGAAACTGTTGTCACTAAGGACTGTGAAACATGACCAGCTTTCACGAGGGTGTGATGGTGATCCTTTTGATGTGTTGACTTAGATTAAAGCATATTATCTGTCAGGAACAATAACTTACACTGACTCTACATTCACTAGGGGGGAAACCCCAAGTGTGTAACTGAAAGCAATTTCAGGCTGGGCAGGGTAGGATCAGTGACCTCATTTATGGAAGACATAACCTCAAAGGCAAAATGATCCAGTGACAGATACTGATGGGAAATTGGCACAAGTCTCTGCACCACATTGTAAAGTAAACATTTTCACAGATAATTACATCTCAAGTAGATAATAATTTAAACTACATTCTGAGCCAATACTAAAATACACCTTTGTTGATGTGTATTTACTGTCCACTCTTTCTTCTTTTACTCATTCCTGGGGTTGTTAAAACCCTTCCTTCACATACTTTCTCCTCTTTACCATTTCCCCTCTACAGCTCTACTTAAAATTGAATTGTGTAACTTTTAAATATTTACAAATGTCCATTACATTCAGGGGAGTGAATTGTGATAAAATCATAGAGGACATTTCCTTAATCAAACCATACCATGTTACAATTTAGGAGGTAAAAGTGTATGGAGCCCAAGCCCAATCTCATAAGCTTCTAAATGATTTGTATATTTTTTTTTTAAAGAAAAGCACATCTGCTAACCATTAATTTGTTCATAAAAAGGGAGTTGCAGAACAACTGTACATGAGAATTCATCAAAGCAGGACACAGGCCCATTTTTCATACATATTTCTTGGGTCAAATGAAGATACTGTGAAAATTTATTATGCTGCAATATAACTTATATAATGTCAGGGAAATGATTTCGGATGGTCTTGTTCTAGAGGAAATGAAAACACTGTAAAATGACATTCTTCAAATCTTTTCATGCACAGGTGGTTGCTCAGGGAGGAGTCACACACAGACCATGCAGGGTGGAGCTTGAAAGGCTCACTCTCCAAACACTTCAGTTAATGCTGTTAGGTGATTTTCCCACTCAGAACTTTCTCTGTTACCACTGTTGTAATTCCATGTAGGAATTTATATCTGTCAGATTCACTGTTACTGTGGTTACTGTGTTAAAACAAAGCGTTTTAACTACGCTGTCCTCCGGGGCCTTTGCAAGATGAAAACAACTTAAGAGCAATTACAGAAGTCTGTTTTGCTCCGGCAAGACTTGGCTCCAGAATAGTGAAGGTTTATTTAATGATAAAGCAGAATAACACACCTGCGTTCACCTTAGATGCCTCAGTCTCTTCATTACCTGTTGGCAAGAACAGATGTCAAAGTGCTGCAAAATTATTGCTAATACAGAGGATAACCTTGTTTAGGTTAAGGTAAGATTAGAATATTGGTATGAAGTAATTTAATACAGAGATGTCTCAGTACTATTGGTACTGTCACACAACCTGACATGTTATTCGTATAAAATGCAGCAGAGAAAATAGGCAGCAGATGTTTTAGAAACAAGTCTGTACAGTTTCTCCATGTAAAGGACATACATGTTTGAGAGGTGAGCTCATCGCTACATACATCTAATTCCACTAAAAATCTACTAAAATCATCTGTGCATGGTTCTCTTTAGAAGCACAGACACACAGTCAGTTGATAGAACTATAATAGGTTATGCAAAATGTCAAAATAATGAGCACACAGTACAAAAACAGATATTTATTCTTAAAACTGATAAAGTCAAAAGATTGACTGAACTATATATATATATATATATTCCATTCATTTAATATCATAACTATCCCATATTGCCCCCAACCCCAACCCAGTTCAGAATAACTGTTTATTTACTAAAACTATTAAACAAAGCAAAGTTTATCACTTGGGTTCTAATCCGTTCCACAATTACAAAAGAAAAAAAAAAAATCTTATTTCATTTTTGTACTTTCTTACCTGAAGGAAACGGGGCATTCACCCCTGTTCTGCCCACTGGGACAACAATTTCCTCAAGAATGGAAATTGAATTGGTACCATTAGCAATTTCAGTTGGATCTTCCTTATCATCTTCTGGTAGATCTGTCCCAGGTTTGGCCACATCATCGTGTCCATTCTGTAAAAAGTGGTATTAAATAGGATATAAAAGATATAATAAATAAAATCTATCTGGCTATGACTTCTCAAAAAGCCTATGTATATACAGTAATTCTATATAGAATGAATTTTGTTTGTATTGATTCTATTTGTCCAAGGTGATTTAAATAAGATGTTACACTAAACTGCAATACTGACCGCCACTGGAGCAGATGTATCAGTGCCTGCAGTTGTTTCCTCCTCTACATGAGCTTCTGGATGCTCAGTCTCTAGAATAGCTGCTGGCTCTGGACAGAAGAAAATAAAAAAGCAGAGGTCAAGTATTAGTTCACTGGTTTGTTTTAATCATCCATTTACCCAGTGAAACATCATGGTTTGTTTTAATGTTTATTGCAGGGAAAACTATGAGAGAGACACCATAACAAAGTGAGAAGAAGAAGTAGGGGTCATGTGGAAGGTATGAGTCCTCTGATTAATGCTCATCCACATCCCGACTAAATCTGCAAACTGTTTTTGTAACATAATTGTACCTGTTGCTTTTCAGTGTGAATAATGATATTCCTGGTGGAACTGGAGGGTAGGATAAAACGAAGATAAAGCAGTGGACATTGTGGCAGAAACTAGAAACTGTACACTGCCTGAATGATTTTTTTTTATTCACTATGGCTGTAAAAAATATGACTAAATATGACTGACTTAAAACACTGCACAGCACCAATGAAGGAGGAATAATTCTGGGATCAAAACACGTAGGATTTAAGTGTGGAAATAACTATTTGACATTCACATGCAAAATGTTATGTTTTCTACATCATTGATTTCTACATCATTGTCAATGTATATTTTGAAATGTATTACCTTTTGTTGTTGCAGCTGCATCTGTGTCCTCAGCTGCAGTAGTTGCTGCTTCTTCTTCCCCACCTGCAGGGTTTGTCGGTTCTGTTTTATCTTCTTCAGGAGCTGGTGGTTCTGTTATATCTCCTACAGGAACTGGTGGTTCTGTTTTATCTTCTTCAGGAGCTGGTGGTTCTGTTATATCTCCTACAGGAGCTGGTGGTTCTGTTTTATCTTCTTCAGGAGCTGGTGGTTCTGTTATATCTCCTGTAGGAGCTGTTGGTTCTGTTTTATCTTCTTCAGGAGCTGCTGGTTCTGTTATATCTCCTGCAGGACCTGCTGGTGGTTCTGCTTTATCTTCTTCAGGAGCTGGTGGTTCTGTTTTATCTTCTTCAGGAGCTGGTGGTTCTGTTTTATCTTCTTCAGCAGCTGCTGGTTCTGTTTTATCTTCTTCAGGAGCTGCTGGTTCTGTGTCTCCACCTGCAGGAGCCACTGAGTCCTTTACCTCAGCTTCAGGCTCAGCTGTGGGCTGAGAAGCACCCGTCGTTGGTGGCATTTCCTGTATTTGGCAGAAGATGTACTTTTTAAAAGTGCATTTGTATCATGAAATAATCCAGATAAGCAAGTCTTAAGACCTCCACAGTTACTGCAGATTTCAGGTGCTTAGAGGTTTTAAGAAGACCCTAACCAACAAAATACAAACATGGCTAAATAATTTTTCAGTCGCCTAATATGTGTCAGCTATTCAAATGGTATAGATTTAGAAGACATACAGATTTTTCTCCAGACCTCAGGGAGCTTGACTAGATGACAGTATGGCTGTACACAGCAGCGTTCCACACTGAATAATTCACTTAGCTCAAACCTGGACAGGAGATCAGAAAGCTGACCTCTCACTATGTTAGAGGTCTAACCCTCTGGCTAGGCAAGCGTTTGAGGTGAACACCAGGGTAAATACAGAACAGTGTTGCCGTTTCTAAAAATAACCTATGTTCACCTTTAAATGAACCTATTTCTTCCAAGGTGTGTTGTTCCTTATTTTTTCACACAGTAAGCCCCCTAACACAGATAATTCCCTCTGCTCACCTTTGTCATATCGTCAGTTTCCTTATCAGGTTCTCTGTTGACCTCTGGTACTGCCTCCACGGGCGCTGGGGTCTCAAGGGCCACTTTCTCCTCTGTTGGTGCATCATCTAAACAAAGATGTGTGAAAGAAGAAAGCAACAGAATGAAGAAACGAGACAACTCATATTATGTCTCAGTTGGAGTTCCCCTTGTGTTTTAGGGACAACTTGATGATCCATTCATATTTGTGACAACTACTTTGTGTCTTCTAATCTTCTTTCTAATCTTAATCTTAATCTTCTTCCTAATCTTAATCAATAAAGAGGCCAAAAATAATAAATCTAACCTCAAAATGAACAGGTAGTATATCCACAGGTCCTTAAAAGCTGCATACATTTAAAATCATTTGTCTATAAGGTTGTCAAGCTTTAACACATTCTCTAACATGACCACACACACACACACAGCCACACCCTGACAGACGCATCAATTACATCTAACCTGTCTGAGCATCACATGAAGTCTGGACTTCAGCACTGGAATTGCAACTCTGTACTAATGAGAAAGCATGACAGTCTGAGTGAGAAATGTGAGGATGGAGTGCACATGTGTGCATGAGCCAGTGCTGTGACATTCCCCTGTTGAATGCAAGGAGCTGAAACAGCAAACTCTCTCTGAAATGATTCCTCTCAGTTCCACCCTGACACTGGTTCACGGAGACGGTATATTTTCTTCCAAAACAAATATCAAACTTCAATTAAGAGAAACATTTGTCTACAATGCATGCGAGTGAGGCTGTGATTCCCTAATATGACACAGTGACATGAATAAAGTAAAAAGGCATGCACCCAGAAAACAGGAACAGGTGAAAAAAAACAGCATATCAGAAAAAAGCATCATCTTTGTTGGCAGTGCTTTGCCAAGTGAGAGTCAGTGGAGGCTTCAGGGAGAGTGGTATGAACAAATCTAAAGCGATTCCATCATAGTCTCTGGAGTTGAGCTGTTCAGGTGACATGTGGGCTCAGACACTCCCACGCACATGTGCCTGATACATGGGCAAAACAAAAGGCCCTTTATTTTCTCTCACTCTCTGTTTTGCCAGTGAATGTCACTGCACCACATTAGCATCCAGTACAAACAATCAGTACAGTCACTTTTTTATGTGTTGTTTTTTTTTTTTCCCCCAAACTTCAAACATGATTCAGAGCGAAGTGAAGAGCACAGCACGTGTGACTACATGTATAGCATGGGCAGGGTGCACGTGCTGTATCTTCACTATCTTCATAATCTCCTTGGAAATCACAGTCCAACTCAAAGATATACTGAGGCACACCACTCAAGGTAATGAGGTGGAAATAAGTAAAGATGCCAGATGATGTGTCTCCTCAGCAGTCTGATAAAACTTTAAAATCTAACAACAAATGCTGGAAAAGTTCCCTTATGCATATGTTTTTAATATGTAGAAGTGATTGGGCGTACATGCACACGTATGTATAAACTATGTGGCTCTCATGTAAACTCTGTGTCTGTTGCCACTATATGGAACATTCTGTTCCCAATTATCTAGTTTGCCAGTTTCTCCTCCAACAACCTCTGCTACAAACACACACGCGTACATGTGCGTCCCTCCCCTCCAGCAGACACACTTGCACCAAATTATAAAACACCATCCCCTTGTTCGAAGCATACAAAAACACACTCTCGCCCTCACACACGTGTGTCAATGTGCACACACAACTTCATCCTCACTCTCACAGGCTGAGTAAGTGGTCTCCTGTTTTGAGTTAGAGCAGCACTGGAACAAACAGTTGCACATCCAAATCTCTCTCCCTCCTCCCCTTCTTTTTTTTGTGTCTTTAACTCTTTCTCTCATCTTTCCTGTTCCTTCTTTCTCTCGCTCTCTTATCCCAAATCTTCAGTTAGTCTGTCTCTCTGCCACTGCTTTCCTTGGAGGCAGATTAGTCATCAGTGTGTCTTTGCCATGACTGCACGCTATTGCATGGGACTGTACAGCATGTGTGGCGTTAACTGAAAAAAAAAATCCCTAGGGGTGAACTCTAAAAACTGTTCATTTTATACATGTGGGAAAGTAAAACACTGTTAGTCACACTGTGTTCTTTTAAAGGAGGGCTGAATGGCTTGACGGATTGATAATCAGACATCTTCCCGTCTTTAATATGGACTGAATCTCCAGACAGAGAACACTTTGTGACTAACACCACATACCCACCTAAAGTGACTCATCCAATTTTTTCCATTGATGTGACTTAGATCATCGATGTGTGTACACAGAAACCCGATTGTCAATTACGAATAATTTCCAAATCAGACTTGCGTTACTTTGATATGTGGTCCAAGATTGGATCTTCGATATACTATATGTGGCTTTGCGACATGAGTGACCGCGGTCTTACCTTTGGCCTAAACGCGTGCCCTGAGCAATAGGAGCAAGCTAAACAGCAATAGGAGCAACAGCAGGACAGTGTGCACGCGTGTAATTTCAGAGAACACATCACATTCCAATGAAACGCCGCCTGTAGCTGTGAATCTGATCAGATCCAATTTATATTGAATCGGGTTTGAAAATTGCGGTTGGTAATGTGAACATATCATTAAATTTAATCTACCTCTCAGCAATTAAGCAAATATGTATGTTTATTTTCCATCTTTAACATTTTCATCGTTATTCTATTGTCTATGTGTGGAGAGAAGATTTTGGGACAGTAAGAATTTAGCTTGTTTCTGTAACTGAAACTAATTAAACTATTGTGCTGAAAAATGAAAAACATCTTAATAACTCCCCAGTTCTATATACTGTAGTCATGGAAACATGACTGTGACATTGCTCGAAATATATGGGCATCTGCTTTCTAATAGTAGGCACTTAGAAAAAAAAAAAAAAAGAAGACTGGACTGGCAAAAGGTAAAAATTCTTCATCAGTCAGTCACCCATAAAACTCTGAACTCCTGTTTTAAAGCCTCCACTGTAGTGATTAGACAGGTACCATGTTACAGTTCAGACATGTCACCTGCAACCAGACTCCTATTGGACTCCTATTAATACCAGCATTACTGGTGTCCATTCATATGTAGGGGCTGCAATGATGATTCAATTAATTGATAGAAAAATTAATCAGCCATTCTGGTCATCAATTTATTGAGCTGAGTTTTTTTTTAAGTAATTAAAACCAGTTATCTGATTTTTCAGCATCATAAATGTGAATCATCAAATCATTAAAACTAAATAATGTTGGTTTTTGGACAAAACAAGACATTTAGGAACATCATCATTTCCAAGTTTGGTAAACACAAATCCAAATTTTTCAACTATTTATGAACCAAACAAGTACTTGAATAATGGAAGAAATAATCGACAGATTAATCAATTATGAAAATAACCATTAGCTGCAGCCCTACTCATATGTGCAGTACATTTATTTTACTGAAAATGTTGACATAATTTACAACACTGAAAAGGTTTTCGTGTTGACTTTATCTCAAAGACTTTTTAAGCAGTGGATTTGCCCCCAATTCCTATTCATTATATTTTCACTTCCTGATTGATGTCATCAAAGAAACTGGTCTAGTCATCCACTTTTTTTATATATGATATATGTTTCTGCCTTTTATGAACAAGTTATATTTAGCGTTAAATGACTAACTACTCTCGGCAAGTTCCACCATGTTGGTGAGGTGCTATGACAACAGTCGATACAACATCAAGACTGCTGTTACAGTGTTATGAAACTTGCAGTATATCGCGTTTCAGAAGCGTTATGGAAGTTTTAGGGCTGGAATGGTGCCTAATGCTGGTGGCACTTCACTGCCATGTGATGGACCTGTTTATCTTGGCACCTGATAAATCATTCTTTGGTGCAGGCTAATTTATTATAAACGTCTGTTTTTGTCCCACTCATTTTTTTCTTTAGGAACTATAAACAAGTGAATTCACTTCCCCTTTAGTTGTGTAATTCACAGTATGACACGGTCCACGTGACACAAATTGGAGACTAAGGGAAAGGAATTTAATTTTTGGACTCTTTGGGTCCCCGGCTGTGACATTGTTAGCTGAATGACTAATAATGCAAGTAGATGCATGTGTGTAACTAATAACCACACTTCGCCCCGTAATCATACACCAGAAACTGCCTGTTCATGTTTGTCCACTGTAAGACGGCACCTCCACGCACATTGTTGTCCCAGGTAGGGTTCTATTGTGTGTTTGGGGGACAGAAAGTGCCGTGTTTACACCAATCACACACACACACCTTAAAACAGCCCCCATGGGAGCAGTGAGAGAATGTGCGTGTGCATGTGTGTGCGTGCGTTCGCGCACAGCAGAAGAACACTTTATCAGTTGATGGTTAAAGGTGTAAACACAGACAAGTCTGCACACATTTGTACACACACACCTGGCACACAGCGAAAAACGTGTTTTACTTTCATCTTCCCAAAGACTCACACATGGTTTATAAGTGACGTCTGCACAGACTCACGTTAATTACACACATTCACTCTCCCACGTGTTCTGTACATTAAAGTAATTATAAGCCACACACACCCTCTCCCTCTCTCTCTCCCTCACACACACGCACACATTTGTTAGGACACTGCATGTATTTACATTCATTTGGACAGCCTAACCAAATCAGTATCCCAAATTTGAATCTTAATGAGTTTATGCCTGACTGTGCAAACCTTAACCTAACCATAATTCGCATCTTAATCCTAACCTTTACCAATAACTCAGAGATGAAGGTCTGCCAGGCTTTAGTCCCCATAAGGAAGGAAAGTCATTGTTTAACACACACAAACGTGTTTGTGCAGCAGTCATAGTGAGGACCCCCTGACCCTAACCCATCACAACTTAATCACTAACTAACCTCAACCTAAACCCTATTCTAACCCTAACCCCAAAACCAGGTGGTAATCCCCCCCAAAAGCTCTTTAATGATGTAAGGACCAGCAAAAAATATCCTCACTTTCCCAAAATGTCCTCACTCCCAATATGGTTCATATGTTTTTTGGTCCTCACAAAGCTACACACACACAAATGCTGAAGGCCCTGGGGGGAGAGGACGGCGCTCAAACTAGTTGAGTTGCTGGGTGTTGTCTAGAGCCAGAGCTGGATCTAGTTACTGGGACACTCCCTATCCCTAACTTCGATAACTTGCACACACACCGTACATGATGTGTGCACACACGCAACTGACCGAGCAACCCCTTCTTTGTCTGTGTGACTAACGTGTGTGTGCACATGCAGACGAGCAAACACACCCACTGAGATTTCCTGTGCCTCAATACTGAGTTTACAGTTAGGTTACAGTTAGGCAGATGGTAAAAAAAAAGTGTGTGTGTGTGTGTGTGTGTGTGTGTGTGTGTGTGGGAAAGAGAATGAAGGGAACCTGAATTGCATGTGTTTGTGTGCACATGTGTGTTAATGTGTTTCCTCTTTTTATCTGCTCATAAAAAAGTAAACCGGTAGAGTAAGATTACGCCAGATTACATCCTTGTGCACCAACGTTCATTTGGTTTTCTGTTTGCATATTTTGTTTGATGAGGAGGCCTGCTGTTTCTCCCTTTCTGGCTTGTTTCTTTTTTTTTTTATTACTGTTTTCACTTTCATTTAGTTAAAACATCTAATCTTCTGTCATCTTCTTCTCCACTTTTTGTCCTATTTTTCCCTCCAATGTGCATGTTTGTTTATTAAAGGTTTTAAAACCTGAAATTATTGGATGTGCCTCAGGGAAGGGCAGGGGCCCATGGACCAGCAGTAGACGGAGAAAGGAGAAGAAGAAGAAGAGGGAGCTTAAAATGAAGAATGAGAGATGTAGAGAAGTGACATGAAGATGGGAAGTTTGACAAGCAACAAGGATCGGATTAAGAACAAAAGACAAATTGGGGAAGAGAATTATGCAAGGACAATGGGTTCACCACACCCATATGGACCAGTAAACTCCTAACCAAAATGATATTATCAAATTACGACACATCTGTTTGACTAACAATATCTAAGGCTGTAGAGTGAAAAACAGCCTCAGTGGAGGATGCAAAACACGGATTGGGTCAAAGCATATTATAAATAAGCACAATACAACTATTCAATTGGCATGGTAACAGGGATCCAGACAGTGGACAGACATCACATACAGTACACGCACGCACGCACACACACACACACACACTATGGAGAAAGACTGACATATGATGAGGAGAGAAATTGGAAAATGGAAGAGAGAATGTTGAGAACTGGGGGGGGAATAAACAACAAAGAAAATGCACAACACACAACCCAGGGCCACACAGGTAGACACAGGCACATTTGCAATAAATGAGCTGATTAATTGGGCAGAAATGATCTGTAATAAATCATTACCTTGCGCCTTGGCGCCGGTGACCAGCAGGCTTCCTAATAGCAGAATCCACAGGTATGACATCATGGGAACACGGTGTTCTGGCTTCAAATGTACCGGGGCTCACTCTCTCTTTCCGCGGCTTTCAAGCACGACAGCTCACCGGTGTGGGTGCTTCAGGTGGATCAGGAGGGCGTGTGAGAGCCGCTGTCTGCGCCGGTGCCGGTGCGTCTCCAAGGTGCTCAGATGATGTGCTCAACGCGCGCCGCCGCGGACCCGTCGCCTTCTCCTTTTGTTTGAATTGGAAAAAGAGAAGGTCCAGTCTTTATTAAGGTGGGCGGGTCTTTTCTCAAACACAGACACCCAGGCAAACAGACATGGGGACTGTCAACGGTGCGGCGAAGACACCGATTTCCTCAATAATCGTGGGTGGGTTTTGCGCTTTGGTTTGGGAGCCTGCTTTTCTTCATCAAAATAAATAAATAAATAAATTAATTAATTAATCACGAAAGCGTTGGTGAATTCTTTCATTCAAGCCACTACATTGCTAAATTCCAAACATATGTGAGTTAAGCAATAGCTGCACATGTGTGTTGTGCAAGACTGGAGGCAGCTGAATTTCAATTTAATATCGGCCATGGGAGATCCACCTTGTAATAATAACTCAGTAACAATATATACCGCGATACAATCTTCAGTGTCAACAAAACAAATATTCACAACTATACACTCAGTCTATGCATTGTGCACACACACTGAGGCACAAGACATACGTTATTGTTATTAAATGTTTGGCCTCAGATTTCTGAAATGTTTCTTTATAGCAACTGTTTATTGTTTTCTGTCTGGAGAAATTTAAATCCAAAATAGTTAACTGATCTCTTCAATTTTCACCAGCTGGGCAACATCTTATCGTGTTATTTACCACTATGGACTGATTTTTTTTTAAACTTTTACGTTGTCATAATTTTGAGCCATATTGCCCAGCCCTTATTATTATTGTCATGATTAAGTAGTACATTTCAAAACAGGGCCAAAAAAGTCATAAATGTAATAGAAATACAAAGTAAAAACAGTTGAAAACAAGAGTTTGCAGTATGACAATTAACCCTAAATTAACCCGAACCCTAACATAACAATAGTAGTATATAGTATAACAATCAATAAATAAAATTGATTAGAATTGATTGATCAATAAAAGTATAAATTTAAAACTTAAATGATGCAAATGTATTATACTGCTGTACATTGTGCTGTGTTCATGTTGTTCTGATGCAAATGAACCTATGTTAACTTAAGCTATAATCTGGTACAGAGTATCAAACAGTCTTCATTTAACTAAATGAAATGAATAAAGCAAAACAAAATAAACATAGGGCCACAAGCAGCACCAAACAAGACCTCATAACTCCCATGTACTGTATGTCGGTGATATGAGCGACTGCAGTATAGCAAATGTAGACCACACTGTGGTCTATGAAAATGAGACAATGTTTGTTACTGAAGGCATACTTCCTGTTGCCAGTGGGTGGCACAATAACTTTACAGGTTATGATTGTGGACCGACTAGCCCTGAAAGGAAAAAGAACAGAGACGGACCGGAAGCCTACTGCGTGTTATTCCTGCAATCATACTTTTTTAGTTTAAAGGAAGGAAGGCGAGGCTGGCTTGGTCTGGGCAGAAGCCTGCTGAGTGGCTAATGGGAACACAAAAAAGGTCTAAAATGGTATTAGAGGGATATAAAAGTAGATAGGGAGCTCATCAGTCCAATCTCCTAAGCCAGGTTGTTTTGGAAAGTGGAGGCCCCCGGACTGAAAATGCTGGGTCCTTAGCCTGGATAGAGTGATGTTAGTAGGCCTCTAGATTTAGACCTCAAGTTACATCCGTGCAGGCTCATATGGTGAGAGATCTGATGTGCATTTAGTTTTTCTTGTTTTAGTAAGTCTTGCTGCTGCATTCCTGTATGCTGTGATTCTCAAAGGGATATCTGTAAATGTATACTCATCGAGAATTCATGGACTTTTTAACAAGTCATGATCCTTAGACCTTTCAGACATTTCCTTTTAAAGTTATAATACTGCTATGATTTAGGTGGTCTACACAAATGTCTTACAGCCTAATAAGGCTATAATTTACTTTGGTTTGTCAAAATATCAAATTCCTAAAGGATACACTGCTTTGCTGGATACTGTTTTTAATGTTAAATTAATGTTAGGTTTCTATTTGAGAAAACCACACATGACCTCATGCAAACCAACCAGTAGGTGGATCTGAAAAGAGCTCTTTTTTTTCCTTCCCTAGCCTCTGACTCTTGTCTGTAACAGTTCGAAGTCCCTTTTTTTTTTCTAGGCTGGATCAGCAGGTGGCGCCATTAAGTCATTCATTTATTCATGAAAGCAATCTGTCCATGTCCAATTTAATACTGATGTTAAAAAGACACTGAGCTATCACTGTAGTATCACTCTAGGTTCTTATCTATACTTTTAATATGATTACTCATTCATTGTGTACTGCTTTATCCTTTATTATGACATCTTACAATTATAGGCTACATCTTAAAAACTAAGGTACATTAAAATGGTGGAGAGACACGAAGGTGAAGGTCTTTCGGTCCTTATATGAATTTAAGCAGACAGGTAATAACAAAATCGTTGTCCCCAAATATCTGTGACGGGATATTACACGTTATAAACAAAAAAAACCTCCATCCACACCTTAATGTAGATGTTTTAAATGTGACCCTACCCTTTGTAAACAGTGACTTATGCGTGCAATAACAGGAAAAAACATAGAAGCACACTTGGGATTTAGAAAGTTTTCTTTTAGTCCCAAAGACAAACAAAATGAAACTAACAGCAGCTTTTCAAATGATGAGTCAGGTGTTAATGAGAAACAAAACCAGCAGACTTATTCTTGCTTTCAATATCATCTTTGATTGGCACACATGCAAAAGAATAGGGAAAAAGGAATGTTTATTAGTGTCTTAGCACAGTGAATTACCACACGTGAAATCTACATCTTATTCAACATGTTTATTGCTAAAAACATAATCCATGAAATTGATTATCTTTACTCAAAACAAAAGTAGGATCTGTAGATGTCTACATCAAATGGTACCAAAAATAACACACATATGGTAAATCTATTAATGTATGTGTTAAGCATGTTAAGCATGTACTTCGAAATGTTCTACATTTTGGTCTTTACTCTTAATTAACAATGATGCAAATATTCTTTGTACTCAGGTCTATCTAGTGCAGCAACTTAACACCAGGTCAGCAATTTATTTTGGTCCTTTCTGTGTGCAAAACCAATCTTAGTGTATTAAGACTAGGAAACAAAAAAAAAGGCTCTGATATTACTCTTTATGTGCTGCTTTTGACATTTATGATCGCACTTGGTAGAACAAGGTAGTTTGTGGGGTTGCCACAATTGATTATTCCAAAAAACAAACAAATAGTCTGAGGTGTTCCTTGCATGGAAAAATCCAAAATTGTGTGTCCCACCTGGCAGTTGGGACACACAAAATTGTGTGTCCCACCTGGCCTGTGCAGGTACGTAGTTGGTCAAAAGCACTTTGGTTACATATCATCAATAACAACGCTAACATCGACAGAAACATGTTAAAAATGTAATATGAAAGAGAAAGTGAGGAAATGTAACCGAGTAGTGGCTTTTTGTTTGCCATCCATGCTTCTTAAAAATTTCTTTAGAGCATTTTTTTTTGATAATTATTTGTAGAAATTTAAACAACTGCATTTATTATTAAGGACAAAACATCTGTGCACTAGAAAATGTCCCAGCTTATGCTTCTGCATATTAAAAAAAAACAATTATCAAGGAAAGTCTTTGAGACACTGACAATTAAGTGGGCCTAAAAGTGCCATATTAGTCCCAACGTCACCCTTGAAATATGAGATCCAAAAGTAAACCATGTAACGCATATAATACAATTTGTTTTTGTTTGTTTAAAGCGGGTTTATTTTTAAATGTGTCACATGAATCACAAGCTGAAATGTACAGCTTTTTTGTGGTGAACCCTCTCAGATAAGGTTATTGCTTTTTGCAGGAAGAGAAATAAATGAAGAAGCTACAGGCAACCACTGTACATTATTAGTGCAAGAGTTTGCTTTTTCCAATATTTTCTGCAACTCAGGACTAGTATGGAAAAATTGGATAATTTGCAGATGCGTTTAAAATGCATGGATAAATGACTGATTTAATGGCAAGAGAAAGTCCTGGTCCGTTTACATAAGATGGCAGCATTTTGAATTGCTGAGAGTTCCAATCTGTACAGATTGATTGACTTTTATTTTGGTGTAAAGTGTGACTGGCAGCAAAATGGCTCACATTTTGTTGAAACACTCCTTGGCATTTGACCACACCTGGATTCCCTAAAAGTATAAAAGAAACCAAGAGATTTTGAGGAAGACAACAGAAAAAAAAACATGTGAAGCAAAACTAATGAATAATAACATTAATACATCAAATCAGAACAAACACAAAAACAAAAACCACACCCACTGAACTTCTTACCTTCTTACACATGCTGATTTGCATAATGGCATAGCTGATAAGGGCTTCACGCAAATCTTCATCTTTCTGCTCCTTAAACCGTTCAATATCTTCCCAGGCTGCTTGCAAAAACACTCTGAAGACAGAATCACAAAAAAGACACATAGTATCATCTGTCGGTTTGAGTAAAGGTGGGGGAAGCAGAGAGGTAACTTTAGAAATTCTTATAAATGAGGGCAAACGTCTGACCACAGAGAGATGGCAGAAAAATTGGTTTTGCACTCACTGGCACTCTTTGTTTTTCTCCTGGAGTGCCTCCTCCCCCTCCTCTATACTCTGCTCCAGGGCTGCCAACCTGCTCTCCCTCTGCTCCTGGCTCTCCTGGCCAAAGAGTTTGCTCGTCATCCCCTTTAGCGAGAAGATTCGTACTGTCTGCACACAAATAAACAGCAATGCAAATTTAAATCCAGCACTATATACAGGACATTCATACAGCCATCCTCAATGATGTTATTGTCACAATAAATGTTTTTACGTATACAATTTTGTTCATTTAAGTACAGTCCTTATGTTAAATCATACTCTGACGTACAGTGTATATTGATTTAAGGCAGACATTTCATATATAAAGTGAGATATAATGAGGCAGCGTGTGTTAGTGTGTTACCCCAGACATAAGCTCTTCTTTCTGCTGTTTCTTATTGGCAAGGTCTTGAACTGCCATCTCCAACTCATACTGGATCAACTCATGTTTCCTACACACTGACCTTCAAAATGGGAAAATACTTAATAACAAAGACACAGATATCCATGGAAAACACAGAAGAGGTATATTTTAACCAAAGAGAAAACTTGAACTCTTTAACCTTGATGACCACTTTCAGAGAACCTCCATGATAGATACAACTAGTTGGCATTGCTAGCATGTTCTTCAAAAATTACAAAAAAGCAATACAAATTGCACTACATTTTTATCCATTGAAGTATGAGAAAAAATGAGCTAGTATCTACCAATCTCTATGATGGAATATGCTAAATTCATAAACATGACAGTTACTTGTTTGGCCTGACACAGTGTCACTTTTAAACATTTACCTCACAGCGTCAGTGTAGAAAAGATATTCTTTCAGTTGGTCTGCATAATGTTCTTCTTCCTCCAGAATGTCGTCTATTGATGCAGCATATCTGTGCAAGTACAAATAAAGTCACATTCCAAAGTGAACCAGTTACAGAAAAAGGTGTGTATGTGTGTGCGCATGTGACTGAGAACCTCATAAACACCATAAAAATGTGTTTCAGAAACAAATTATGGACTCAAGCTTTAAAATGTAAATTTCATAGTTATTAGAAGACAGGGTAATGTTGTTAGGATATACCTGTAGTTCTCTACTTACGTGTCCATGTGGTGACCAGCACTCTGCAGTCCGTCACCCATTTCATTTTCGATAGCACTCCACTCACTGTAGACACAACAGCTCAGTTCAGTGCTTTACTTTAAGTGTACCTGAGTCAACACAGTCTTGATGTTTTGCTTAAAATCACAAAAAAACAGTTCTTTTTGTGCTGCATTTGCTCATAATTGTAGCAAATGTGTAGAGTAAAAAGTCGATGGACACAGAATATGAATGAATCTTATTAGTTTTAGTAAGTTGTTAATGCCTGCTTGAATGTAGCACTTTTCAGGCCAAAACTAGGTTTTTATCAATGCAGGAAGAGAACAGAAACAACAGAACATGAGTTTCTCACCTGAAGACTCTACCGTAGTTTCCATGGACCTTGTAAACGCCGTACAGCCTGTCTGCTACTCTCTAGGTTAAAGACATTTAAATGAATCATTTTGTGCTACATTTTCTAATTCAGATGACCCAAATAAAAACATCAAGTCTGATATGTCAAGTCTGAATGTGTACTATTGGACATGATGCGAGAGTCGATCATTGCTTCATCTTGTTGATATTGTTAAAAGCAAGTCTTTGTTTGGAAATAACTGTATGATTGTGTTTTATAAATGAGGGCCAATACATCTGTCCGTGACTATCACCTGCACAGAGGCATGAAAACGTAAACTACTGTTCATTCATAGAAGTGTGCATGTTTGCAAATGCTAAAACTTACCGCCCTGACTCTGAGTAGCTGGGATATGGCTGTGTTCAGTTCATCACTGTAGTGTTTAAGTGCTGTAAATTTCCTGGAGAAACACGGATCATGACTAAAACTGTGTTTAAATGACATTAAGCATTAAACTAATATCCATATTACACATACTTGTCAGGGTTCTTGACTCTGAACATGGCACTCAGAGACTTTAGTCTGGAATCAGCCTGATGGAAACAAAAAATACACATTCAAATTAATTTGGGGGAAAGGTACTTTTCATACAGGACACATGAGAATCTGTGAGGAGGTGCTGATGATAATATGATTTGCCTATGATAAAACTGACATGCAAGTATTGTGGGTTACATTAAATGACAGCAAATGGTGAGGCTATAACATTAAAACACCCTTACCTTGTCTTGGAAACCTGTCACCAAAACCTCTTCCTTCCATTTTTTCTCCTAAGGAGAGATGAATGAAAGATAATGATGAACTCAGACGGTACCATCAGTGTAAAAAGAGTTTCCACCAGCAGACGCTCTACAACAGAACAAATGGGGCTGCACTGGTCTGAGTGTATATATGGGTGAAAAGTGAAAATGAGTGAAATTATTTTTTACCAAGGTAAGGATAGTCAATGATAAAGTGAGAAACAACCAATCATCTAGACAAGGTGAGCTCACTATGCGACTGGAGGAGAAAACAACAAGTCAAAACAAAATTTTCTCCATTTTCTCATATGCTCTTATATGCTAACCCTAACCCTAACCCTCTCTAATTGCTTTTTCATATTTTTCTTGTCTCTTTATCAAGGGTCTTTTTCCCTACCAATATAAGATTTAGGCAAACTGATTAATCATTGTTTTCTACAGCTCTGGAGAGGATATTGCATTGGTCCTAATAAAGATTCAACAAAAACGGGGGCTGTATTTCAGAAATAGATACTTATATGTTCATCCGTAAAACAACACGTCATACAATGAGGTGATTGTATATATGATTGTCAATACATGAAAATTATTTCACCTAGAGTAACCTGAAATTTTACACACTGGACAGTATTTTGTTACCCCAGTTTATCTTACAGGAGTCTCTGGTGGTTGGTGTAAAATGTTCTGAAGAGAGGATGTACAAAGCAAATAGAAAATCTGTCAGCCAACAGCCAATTACTGTGACAGCCTACAATTCTACATGTCACAGGTGATCAGCTTTAACAGGCTGAACCAAGTCTGGAAACTGCCAAGTGAAACTGATAATGCAAGAGCAAAGAGAGAAAGACAGGAATTGACTCGCTAGAGTAACTCCATCAAATGACTGGGGGCCACAAAGAAAGTGAGCTGTCTTCAGGTAACGTCTGAGGAAACAAACATTTTGATAAACAGCCTAATTATGTTACAATTTTAGATATTTTTGGGAGGATAAAATAACTGCAGTTCTAATCTCCCTACATGCACTTATGTTACTTGGTGTGGCTCACAGTGTGAACACTGGCAAAAATGTAAATTTTATCCATCAACATAATTTCCTGTATGCAGTATAATACAACAAGCTGTGTAGTGTTTGTATAAATATTGTATTTGTCAAAAATGATGAACAGTGACTCAGCACTCCAGAAACACAGAGGAAATCCTGGTATCCTATAGCAACATTTAAATTAATTGGACAGAGTGGTGTTCTAAGTTGCAACACCCAGGTAGATGAAACAAGGAGGCAATTTTGTATATGACAACAGATTTTCATGAAAAATAACTTACAGCATACTTAACTAATACTAACCTCTGTGAGAAAGCGGAAGAATATTTTGTCCTCAGAAATAACATGATGCGATGCAACACGCAACAGAAAGTTTTCCAGTCCAACTCTGCGTCGCTCAACAAAGTCTGGGTCAAGGTTGTCCGCTGACAGTTTGTGCCACACAAATTCTGCCTACAGGCGATACAAGGAAGAGAGGAGAAGATACAATGTATCGCCTGAAAAATCATTCAGGCCTTCTTTATGGAGTAAACTGATATCAAACATTTAAAGAGGATATATGTAAGCTCCGCAACAACAGGTAAAGCAGGTACAACCATTCAAATTTAAATATTGGCTAGTGTCTCCCCTCCCCCTCCAACCCCAGAGCCTTGAGGTTGCCAGGTTCTTTCCTGCATGAACCATAGGACAGATCTACAAGGAGCTGCCCTTGTAAAACTTTTCTGTAACTTCAACATAAACTGAATTAGCAGGCTGTAAATTACATTTTACCATTGCAATAAAACATGTTTCCTTATTCTCTGATGGCATACCATGGTGATTATATGACTTAATACAGTACATTTCTTTTACACAGTTCATTTAAAAAAAGGCCCAAGAAATATCTCGCAGCTGAATTTATTCTTCTACAAATTTGTAAGAATTGTTTGTCAATTACAGGGATTAAATAATTTAAGGCTTTTATTCATCACATTTCTCCATACACCTTGGTGTCACTTACCCTTTTCTCTGGTAGTGGAGGAATGACGATGTAGGGGTAAGTGACCAGGAGGTACGTTCTTAGCAACTCAAACTCACTGTAGCGTCTCCACAAACTCTCTGGTGCAGCTGAGGTACCTCCCTCTATGACAGTTTCAGCCGGCCTGTAGACACATTATTAAAGTGTATTTTGGGAGCTCACAGTCAGGGTACCAGGAGGCACAGAAATAACATCGCATTATATTGTTGTTGTTATTATACTGAATATGGCTGGAAACATGGGTGATCTTGTTTAACTAAATTAGGCGTAGTGTGTGTATAGTACATGGCAATTATCTTACCCCATGACAAAGATGTTGGTCTATAATGCATTATTAAGAAAAAATATGAGATGCATTTGTTTATGTACTGCACTCACCATATTTGGTAAGGCATAAAATATTTCAGGAGAAACAACTTATTTCTTGTCTTGCATTCAAAGTGTTGCACCTGAAACTGAGGCTAAACCTCTTCAAACATGTGAACTGCTCTGCAGATTGTGCAAGTACAATACATATTATGTCTACTGTGCTTCTCATATACGTAGATGAACTTTATTTCCAGGCAGACTGCCCGCACTGTTATTTACAAGTGATTAAATCAAATTTGTGTTGACATAGTCAAACAATCACCATGAGTTGCTTAGGCAACAATGTAGTAAAACACCAAATGTGGTTTGTATGGGATTACTTTTTTTCTGATGTTCATACTTATTAAAACCAATCCGGATAATGGACATTAATGGACAAAAATAAATGAATAAATAAAATTGTCCACGATATGACCTACCGTGTTTCTACGAGGTAGACAGTGTAGGTTTCCTGCATGTTAACCGTGTTCTTGCCCGTTCTCTTCTCTGCCTCTGGCACGCTAATCTCAATCTTTCTCAAAAGAGCTGTCCCTTTGTCCACCATCTATCCAGACAACAAGCAACGTTTAAGGATGACAAAAACAAGACAACCAGCTTACAGGAAAATGTGAAGGTATGTAAACTGTAAAGGTAGGGCAGGCCAATAAGACTCTCGCAAAACATGATCGTAATAAAATGGAGGCCCATAGCAATGTTATGTTTTGAACATATTTACCCAACAACTCAGCAGAAATTTGTGCCAGTGGAGCTGAGGGCAAAAAAAGTGATGGGGGACATGAGAGGGAAGTAGTGATATCATTCCAACCTGATGACATTGCTGGTTAAAAAAAAACTGTGTGCCAATGGGTTAATGTTGCAAAAGCAACAAATAGCAGATTGCAAAATGTGTCTACAGTTGGTGGAAACTGGAACAGAGTTGTTTATAATGCACTAAAAATGCAGCCGAGAATTACAACTCACTTAGTATGCACCTGTTTATTTTGCAGAAACGAAAGGGAAATAATAATTTTAAGATACCTCCGTATGAGGAAAAGAGAGCTGCTCATGATTTTATTTTACAAGTAGAGGGCATTGCTCCTCTCTTTGGCCAGTGGAGGGCATTTAGCATCATTTGAATGTGTACTGTGTGACCTTTACAGAAACACTGTAAAAGGTATTATTATCTGTTGGATTAACAACCTCTCTTCTTACTTTTCAACACAGCAAAATATGGACAAATTTAGCACTAACAGACATGCTCTTCACTTCGCCCAGTGTGTTTTGCACAGCATAAGAAACAATGTGACATTATCTGAGAAAAACACGTCTACTCAGTTTTGCATTGATGAATACGAGATAAGATCACTCATTGCAGAAAAAAAGCAAGGAAGCCCTTTTGAACTGGCAGTGTCAAAAAAAGCAAAAAAGTATGAACCGTGATAAATTATGTTATGGTCAATGTGGGAAAATAAATTGTTTTTCGCCATATCACTCAGTCCTTTGGTAAGTAATAAAATACTAGGTTTAGGTGCATGCAAAACAGTTCTCTGACTGCCGTCAACCCAGCCGTCATTTGGATTTCCGTGATGAAATCTGCCACTCCTAAATGTGAAGTCCTTGCCGTTACACCTACTGAAATGGTCCAAACCTTAGTCCTATTTCTGGTTTTCAAAATAAAATCCTATCGAAAACGAAAAAACAAACTGCAGGAAAAAAAAAATTATATGTGAAAATGTATATATATCATTGTTATTAAATGTAAAATAATTATGACAAATAAAACATTAGTAAAATGTATTTGTATATAGTGGAGCTATATTTTATATTGCTTGTCTTGCATATTTGGTTGCATATATTTATTAATACACATAATTCCATTTTCTTCTACTTATAAATTGCTATGATTTTGGCTGCTGTGGTATAAAATAGATAATTTTCATTAGTAGTTTATGATTTCCCTGTCATTGGACTCAGTACCTCCTATACTCTATGCACAAGTAATAAGTACTTTTACTGTGTACTTTAGGAGTAATGTAGGGTCAAAGATCACTTAATCCAGGGTCAAGACGGTTAATCGTCCATCTTTGAAGTGTCATAAAATCTATAATTTTAATAGTAGTTTTGTGTTGTAAAATCGATCATTTTTATGAGTAGTTTATGATTTCACTTTCATTAGACTCAGTGCCTCCTAAAATTTTATATCATTTTTGTTGTGATTTTTGACCCTGGATTACTCCAAAAGTACACAGTAAAAGTACTTGATATTACTAGTGTATAGAGTATAGGAGTGAAATAGGATGTACTGAGTTCATTTAAAGTGAAATCACAAACTACTAATATAAATTACGGATTTTATAACACTTCAAATACGGACAAATAACCTCATTTTTGTTGCTAAAAGTGAACTTTGACCCTGGATTACTCCAAAAAGAACACAGTAATAGTATTTGATAATACTTGTGTATAGAGTATAGGACGTACTGATTCCATTTAATGTGAACTCATAAAAACCGGAAACAGGACTGCTTGGCCTGGACTGTTTTAGTAGAATTGACGTAAAGAAGAGAATATCGGCGCACTTCAACATTTAAGACCAGCTGATTTGACCACGGAACGAAAAGTGACGGTTGACTTGACCGCAGTGTTCTCTGGTACCATAATTGTAAAAATACGTTACGGCTAAAAGTATGAATGCAGATAACAACCGCTTTATTGTGATTCTTGACTCCTGGTTTGTGACAGAAGGCGTGTACAAGTCACAAGATGAAACAAGATAACACTGAAAAAAAAAAAATCAACGCTTCCCTGCATCGCCTCCTCTCAGTAGAGACTGTATTGTATTGTAAAACTATGTTGGTTTTACAGGACTAAACTTGGAGGACAGTTGGAGATGTTAAGCTACTTAAAAGTAAACTAAACATTGGCGTTCAAAGCTGCTAGCTAGCAAGCTAAAGACAGCATAAAAGTTTACAGAGTATGCTACTTCAGCTGACATTGTACCATTTAACGTTACTTTACAGAGTTAGGGTTTAAAACTATCTTCGAAGCCGGTTGACGTTTCATAGAAAGCAGCAGCTTTTTTTTGAACATTTAAGTAAGAAAGTCTCCGTGGCTCGGATGTGTCGTTCCACTCCAGCAAGCTAACATGACTTCAGGGAGAGTTGTTTCGAATGTTTTCCCAGTGAAAACGTGTTTTTAAAGTGAAAGCATGTACACTAATGAGTATAGGGGAAAAAAAGTACGACCGTGTTTGTGGTGTTGTTCTCTGCTTCAGAAGAAGTGAGGTCGGTATTGCCGATTACAGCAACTTCGCTGCTTCCACTGTCTGCCATCATCCTCGGGCTGTTGCTGCTCCGGTGTCAGCTGAGCTGGCACACTGGCTCCTCCTCTGTGCGCGTGCGCTATTTGAGTTCCTTCACTGGTTTTTTTTTGACGTAACTGAGTGGATGGTGTTAAATCAGCTTCACATAAAACGTAAAATAAAATAATCTTTCATTTAACGTATTTAACAGTCATAACAGTCAGCAAACTCTTAGCAGTACCAACACAAATCATCAGAACGATGAGCATATTATAATTAATATTAATATAAGAACTACTGTAAGTGAAGTATCCTCTCCCCTCATTATTTCAAATGCTCCCATCCAGTCGATGAAATTTATTTACCAATAACATGTCCATAATGTATTCTGTTTCGCAAGCTCTTCAATATTATTTTTTTTTATGTATTTTGTTAATTTTTCACAACCAAATAGTGACCCAATTAGCCAAAATACAAACAATAAATCACATATATAAGTTGCATAATTTGGACATATGCATATATTCCATTGGTACTGTACCCAAGGAAAAAAAAAGCAAATAAATAACTGAAAAATATAATAATGATTTCTAACTGTATGATCTATTACTGAAGACAAAGTTTGGTCGCCCTTTCTACAGCAAATCAGCAAGCAAGCCCACCAGGAAGGTACATGAGGAAAGGTTGTCAGATATAACAAAACAAATTGTTGTTACCCATAACATAGTACTGAGGTGATCCATAGGAATAATATTTCTCTGTACCATTGAGTGACTGAAGGAGGTTTTTCCTTAATCCGCTGAAACAGAACACACCACCTTGCTGGAAGGAGAAGTTTACCCATTAAGGTCAACTGTCTCATGGAGAGCTGCCCCATATGTATATTCAAGAGGAATAACTCTGGTTCTGTCTTTACTTTACTTTAATATTTTTCCAATGTCTAGATATTAAGGGACACTACCAAATACTACCAAATACAAAGACAGAGGGTCCATAATTCATTCTTACACCTCACACAGTTAGGAATTTTAAACTGGGAATGAATCCTGTTTAGATGTGAAACACATTTTTACATGTCCTCTGCTCAGGCTAGGTCCAAAATATCACATGTCACATGATTCCATTGTTCTCAAATGTTTTGTATAGATGGATAAAATACAAATGAAGGGACTAAGCCAGAGGGCATATTTACGTAACTTGGTTTCTGATTTTTATCAACATTTTTGGATATATTAGATATTTATGGAATGTTTATTTGTTCTACCTTGTACATTTCAATTGCAAATGCTGTACCACAGATTAACTACAAAGAAATATAGATATTGTGACTTTTTTAAAATATAAAATATTAAAAAGTATTGGAGATTATATTACTAAATAAACTGAGTAATGCATACATATATTTCTGACTTATTAATTGTTCTCATAATATTTGAAAGCAAAAATTTGAAAAATATTGGGATTTTTTTTTCAGTAAGGCAATATCATTTGGGCCCCTTCTCATTGGTTGTAGATAGTCGTGGGCCCAGACATGAATGACAGGGATGTGGTATGCCTCAGGCTAGTAAACAGCACAGAAACAAGGCCTTGTAGTTCCTGTGGTTATGCCTTTGTGCAGCATTTAATGTTTAAAGAGAAGGGTGGAGCAGCACTAGGGAGCATTTTATATAGATGTCACTGGGTATGGAGAGGGAGGTTGGACTGGTGTGGGGGTGAATAAAATAAGAAATGACAGAGAAAATGCATAAAAAGTAATTAAGCAAATGGAGGTGATGTAAATAATATGATGCCAGATTGTAAAATAAATAATGAGGGATCGACAAGATGTTGAGTTGTGGGTTCAGGCTGCAGCATGTCAGGAAACCCAAATTCTCCACTGTGACCAGTGATATTCACAGTAACAGCACAGTTACTATTCTTTTCTGCCACTGACCTCAAACTACTGCCACTTCCTGTCCGCACACACTCGCACAATATATGCACAATACACACACTCAGCATTCTTGAACAATTCCTTTCTCATTTATATTTATAGACCATCATGACCTAAACTTACTGAGCAACAACTCAAATGGGTATGTTTTCTTTCTATTATATATGGTGTGATGTTATTCATGCCAAAATGCCTGGTTATTCAGAACTTGATAATACAAATGATAATACAAATGACTGAAGACTGTGTATGTATCTATGTATGTATGTGTGTATGTGTGAATGTTCTTCAGGCCAGCCATCTAGAAAATAAATCTTTATTTGACAAGTTTAATATTTATTACTATTATAGATAAATCATTCATTTCAATTTGTTTATGCAATATGCCAGTTAAATCATCCATCAATTAATTCAAAGGACCAGAGCAAATCCAAGCTAATGTTAGGCAAGAGGCAGGGTGTTGCTTATTCATTACAAGGCCACCAGAACATTGCAAACCACTGCATATCATTGTGCTACACGTTCCAATGATAAGACACACAGTAGAATAAACTATAAGGTCTTTGACTATTGAACAGCAGAGGGCAGCAAAAAACCAATATTATTTGTGTACCTGTAGAAGATTACACCTCGGAAAATGTTGAATTATTTATTATAATATCAGTGTTTGATTTGAAACAATAAAGTGATTAAAGCCACTGTAAGTCACACGTCACATGTGAATTTTTTGAAAATTTGCAGTGACATGGGATCCAAGACAAATATCTCTTAAAGAACCTGAATATATTTTTGTCACTATACTGTATGTATGTACACTCTAGGCCATTTTATTAGGTACACGGGACCCCTAATTAAATGGCAGGGGTAGTGGGACTGCTTCTGTAGCCCATTTGCTGTAAGGTTTGGTGTGTTGTGTGTTCATAAATGATATTGGCATGCCTTGGTTGTAATTAGGGGTTATTTGAGTTACTGTTGCCTTTTTTATCATGCTATACCAGATGGGCCAACTCTGACCTCTAATATTAATAAAGTATTTTCACCTTGAAAGCTGTTGCTCAGTTTCTTTCCATTTCTTTCCCATTCTAATGCCCTGTTTGAACCTGAGCAGTTCGTCTTGACCATGTCTACTTGCCTAAATTCTTTTGGGTTGCTGTCATGTGATTGGCTGATTGAATTTATTACAAGTTTATTATGTGTGGGTAAAATATTAATCATTACATATGCTTCTGTTGTGTAAACAAACACATTTTACTACATGTCATAATCTTGGTCCCTCTCCTTCATCCAATTATTCCAGCATTGGACAGTGGTATACATTATGTTATAATATAAGTGCATGAATTACCAACTTTAGGTAAGGTCTGTTTGGTTTATCTACACCTTGTTGGGAAAATATCATCTGTTTTTCCTATAGATGGCGAATACACTGCAGTCAGCTTTGTGCACCAGTTGAATGTAAACTGAGACATTTGCATTAATTGAATGTTTTTACATATTTTGTAAGTGATCAAAAATTACAGTTTACCCTTAAGATAATCTTTAAAGCCACATAGTATTGAAAATGTCAGTTTCTCTCACATCTGACTTCCCCCCATTTCTCCTACATGTTTTTTACATTTATCCATTTTTTTTTTCGCCCCCTCCCACTCATCACAAGAGTGATGACAAATTTAAGGCATGCAGTTAGGATGTGAACACTTCTCTGCGCGACTGATGCTGGGTTTCAGCAAGCGTGCACACTTGCATGTACACGTTCAGTGAAGGGGCACCTTTCCCACACACACACACACATGCAGTGTGTGAGCAATGCAGTATAATAAGCAGCGTGGCAGAGATGTGGTCAGCTTTGCCCCATGTGCAATCGTTGAGAAGCCACATCAAGGGTCCTGGGTATTAAAGGACAAGCCTTGGTTGGCTGGGAGGGAATCTGTCATGCAACAAGAAAACTGTGTTTTTCACCCTATTTTCCCTCTTTCATTTCTTCTCGAGCTTTTTTTTTTTTTACTCCTCTTCCCAAGTTCTGTCTTTCACCAGATTCTCTCTCTCACTCTGCCCATTTTTCCTCCTTCTTCATTTCTTTCATTTTGTGGCATATTAGTTTCAGTTGTAATACTGCAGCTTAAAATGCTTAGACCACAGGAATGTTCTGTCAAAGAGGTAGGCGGACTGCAGGAGGTGGGACAGACCAACATAACCAATTAAGGAGGAGATTGAGGTAAGACAGACAGCTTCTAAATGGTGTAATAACAACCTACTAAAATGTAATTACAATGCAATAGCAATAGACACTTCTAATGACAGGATGTATGTGCCAATGTGATTTTCTAATTATGACCTTAGCATAATGGGCAACTGTTAACATGGCGTGGAGATTATAGAGAGGTGTCTGAATGCAGAATTCCAACCACAGGGACTTGTAGCAATGTTGAAGGACATAATGGTCACTTAGAAGTCCTGCCAGGTATTGATCACTAATCTATAGGTTTGTTTGCTTGCATTCGAGTGGAGTGAAAGGGTTAGTGTCTGTACAATTGAGCTGTGTAATTAGATATGAGGCTTGCTCATTAATCTTTCTTTTAATTCAGTATTATTTTATCTAACAAGAGTCCTTCTGGTTGTTGGCAGGTTTTTCTTTTTGTTTGTTTTGTTTTGCTGACCAAATCTTTCATTGGTCAGATTTCATTCTTTACACATGCATTTGTCCAGCCACTGTCCATCTGTCCTTCAGCCTGGCCAGCCCATAGCACTGCTTCCCATCCATCCATCCATCCATCCATCCATCCATCCATCCATCCATCCATCCATCCATCCATCCATCCATCCATCCATCTCTAACAAGAGGAGTGGATGGTGGCGTCCATTATTACAGAGCATCCCAGAATAGAGTCGCATTTTATTACAAGTCCCTCTGGTCGCCGTGGCTACCCAAATTACAGGCCAGGCTTCTCACACATAAAAAAGGTTGCGCTGCCGAAAACCAGCCACCTCAATAAAGGATGGATTAGAAAATCCTTTGCTTTTTTCTCTTCCTTTCCTTTTTGAAAGGTTTTCTGTACATTTTTTTCCCTCTGGTGTTTTGTTTTATGTTGGGGTGCAGCGGTCTTCTTCAGTGGTTTTGCTCCCCGACCCTGCGGTGGGAAAATACGCTCACTTGTGGGTTTCTGGGAAGGCAGTGGTGGACGAAACATCTGCTGAGAGCAAGAAGTGTGTGTGTGTGTGTGTATGCTGCCCTGGCAGCCTGTTCAAGTTACATATTTGTTTTAGTGATAGGAAAATACTAGGAAATAGTGGACAAAATATCAAAAGTGAATTGCTTTGTATTTCTGAAAGACAAAAGGATACACAAAAGCTATTAAACTAACAAATATCCCTATGGGCTGCATCTACAAAATTATTAAGTAAGTTGTACACGTCTTCATAAACTAACTTCAATTCAGATGAGGTCATTAGCACACCAAACATTTAAATCTTTTAAAGCTTTATCATTCATCAGTTTTAAAAGAGGCTAAAGTGGGAACTGAACATCTGCTTGTTTGTCCCAACAATTATGACCTATTCAAGTGGCAATGATGAGGTGGGGCAGCTTTAAGTTTCACCTTATTCACCACAAGGGCACAATAATGTTATTCTTATTTAATTTGCACATTAGGTCTCATTTGAAATTCTTGTATTATCTGTACAAAACTGAAAAAAATAAGTTGAATTTGAAACTGTTTTGAATAGGAAAAATCTAAAAAATAAACTTCAAGAGTTTTGAATGCAAAAAAGCATTTATTAGGAAATATATTTAAAAAATATTATTTATCTTACATAGTTTACCTGTCACTTATCTTGGAAGTTCTGTGACAGTTTGATACAAAATGTAAGAGTTACATATCAACTTTTGTTAAAAGGGCTAAAATAAATAATTCAGGAATATAATATGAAAATGAAAAGAGGAAAAAAGCTTGGAGGCAATTAGACAATACTATCTTACTATCCAAGACAGTACCCAAAGCCTTACAATCACTTGTATATTTTAAAGTTAAGTCTTGTTCTCTGTGACTGTACTGTACTTAAATGTTGTAATTAAATTCTTTCGCATTTTGCCCGTCATGAAGCAGCAATTTAAAATGTGTTTTCAACCATCAATGAATGGGTGAGTACAGCAATGGCACTTTGTAGTGCCTTAATGAACAATCATGCAGTCATCTTCGTGGCAACTGGTTGTGGTCATAGTAAAAGATTACAGAGGTTTGAAAGAAGAAATTAAAGCTGGAGACTTGAACTGTTTGATGCATCAAGGAAAGATGGGGGGATGGAGAGATCACCTATAAAATGGGATGTTTAAAGCTGTTTCTTTCACTTCCTCTTCTTTTAAAACCAAAAGGAGAAATATAGCCTGGGACACAGCCTCATTAAACAATATGAGGACTCTTAATCATGTGGCAACCCACCGGAAGTAGGGCTGTGACCCATCTTGGGTTCCGACCCATCGTTTAAAAAGTCAGGATTTACGGGAAGTGTGAATGTGGTGTGTGATGAAAGGATGGGATGAGGTGTGTGTGTGTGTGTGTGTATGTGTGTATGTATGTCTACAGTGCATGGTATTATTATGTTGCTGTGGTTGTAATGATGTAAGACACTCGCAAGGGAGTAAACAAGAGCAGCACGCTATCTACAAACAGCATACAAAAACATCATGTTTCTGTGGCTCTCAAATAATTAAGAACTTTAAGAATCCAAGGTAGATTTGTAATAAAAAGTGTAGATTAGCAGTTAAATAGTTTTGTTTTTGTCTGACACATTGTAGCCTTGTTCAGGGTCAAGGAAAGCTGGCGTTTACTGTAAAGACAAGGCAATAAGTCAATCACAGACCCAAAATCATCCATGCCCTCATTTACAGGCACTTTTGAACTTCAGATAAAATGTGTCCTTTAGTTTTTCTTGGTGACACTTTTTTTACAGTTAATTTCCAGGAAATGTTCCTAATCAGCTCTGAGAAAGAGGTGAAGCAAAAAAAAAAAGTAATAGTTGCTTCAATTTTTAAGGTCAAGCTAATTATATTCCCCTAGTTTCTGAGGAAAAGGATATTATGTATTGTTTATTTTGCGGGTCCACTCCGTGGGAATTAAATAAAAATACATTTGCTGAATCTGTTGCAGATGAAAATTACTGTATATTAAGCATTCAGTCGCTTTGTTGTCTATTGTTTAGGTAAATTACTACATTTTAAGGTGAAGACATCTTTGAAAGTCAAGTGAAGGTTAGGGTCAAGGTTAAGATTAGGGCACTAGTAATTATGGTTAAGGTTAGAGTAAGTCTCCAGGAAATGAATGTAAGTCAAGGCAATGTCCTCTGAAGTCGTGGAATACAGTGTGTGTGAGAGTGTCTGTGAATTGGTGAACGTAATTTAGTTTAAAGTGCTTTGTAATTTATCAATGCACTTTACTAAGTCGTACATTTCCTTAATGTAGCACGATGTTTTCCATTTCTATGCATGTCATTTCCAAATGACATGCATAGACATTTTCAAACTGTCATATTTTTTTAATTATTATTATTATTATCACTAATAAAGAGGAGTACACCATCATTTCAGAAAGAATAATTTAACATTACGGAGTGTAGATTAGCAGAGTGTAAATTAGCTAAATATGACATGCCAAAGTCAGTGTGTGTGTGTGGGTGTAATGTATTGTGTGTGTTGTATGAACAACTCAGGTAAACACTTGAGGCCACAACAGAGGGGGATACTGCTGCAGAGACAGTGAGACAGTGAGACAGTGAGAGACATAAGACTCAGTCAGTGGCCACTTTATTAGGTGCATGGGACACCTAATAAGTGGCAGGAGAGGCACCTGGTGTGGTCTTCTGCTTTAAATTGTGATGCGTTGTGCATTCAGAGACGGTCTTTTGCTTGCCTTGGTTATTTGAGGTAATGTTCCTTATCTATCATCTCTAACAAGCCAGGGAATTCTCCAATGAACTCTAATAACAACAAGGCATCATCACCCCAAATACTACTGCTCACATGGATATTTTCTCATTTTTTGACAATTCTCTGTAAACCCTTGAGGTAGCTGTGTGTAAAAATCCCTTCCGACACTAACAATGTTCAAAGTCACTAAAATCACCTTCCTCCACCATTGTAATGCTCGCTTTGAACCTCAGCAGGTTGTCTTCACCACGTCTACGTGACTAAATACATTGAGTTGCTGCCGTGCCATTAGTGGATAGATATTTGTGTTAATTTAAACACACAGTCAAAGACTGTGTATTTGCACAGTGACGCATTTTACTGTATGTTGTTTAGGCTGTACTGCAGCTCACTGCTTTTAAAATTAAACAATAGCAGTGGTTTAGACTCTGATGCATGACAGACATTCACACATACATGTGACCAGCGAAGAAATCATAAGCTACAGTTTCAAAGTGATTCAAAGCCACCGATGATTCATGGACGGTTTCAAAACCACCAAAGTAAGTCACACAATCTCAAATTAACTCTGTGTTTTTACACAAACAGGAAGGCAGGTAGACAACACACACACACTGGTTTCCATGACTTCAGAGGACATTGCATTGACTTACATTAATTTCCTGGAGACTTACTGTAACCTTAACCATAATTACTAGTGCCCTAATCCTAACTCTGACCTTAACCTAACTCTTTCCTGTCTTTACCTTTAAATGTAGTAATTTACGTTATGGGGAATTGATTTTTTCCTCATAAGGAAAACAAGTCCCCATAATGTGACTGTGTAAACAAATGTAGGTCCCCAGAACATCAGGAATGCCAGGTACACACACACACACACACACGCACACACACACACACACACACACACACATATACACAGACAGACAGACAGTTTTTTTTTTTTTTTTTGTTTTTGTTTAACAAAAAAATTGAAAAGCTGCTGGAATGAAACTGTAAGACTGTCTTCCATTTCTTTATCCACCCCCCATCAACCCCTCTTTCTGCCTTGTCAATCAGTAGAAGGAAGAAAAAGTCATTAAATCTCTCTGTTAGCCATATATGTAATTACAGTCTGCCGGTATGTTGCTAAATACGCCTCGGCGCTAGTCTGGTCTCCCTGGTCATGTTTTTTCCTCCCACCGACCATGTTTGAAGGCCTTATAATTGCCAGAGGCAGTGTGTCAGGATTAGAGGGTGCTGGTTTGAAACCCCGACACCCCCCCCCCACCTCATGTAGACAACCTTAAACCTCTACCCCTCTCCTTTTTCATACAAATTTCCAGCTTGTTTTTAATCACGGAAATACATTATTTTCCCACTTTTTCCTATTTTACCTGTTTTAGCTTTATTTCATTCCTACCAAGTACTCTCATGCACCAAATTGTAGAAAAACATCCCCATTTCACACCATGTGTTGCTGCATAGGAAAATCACACTCTTAGCCTTGCTATGGGCTTTTACAAGTGTTAATTAGAACAGTGTATATTTGACTGGTGCCTACTGGATGCCTGTGGTAAGTTGTCTACCTCTCTCACCTCACACTAGTCTTCTTATTCAGAACACTGCTCTCCAAGAAGTAAGTTACTGCAAAAAAAATGACACATTAGTCAAAAGGTTTTATATATCTGTTAGTAATATCAAACTCATCTTTTAAGCTAGTGTTTACACCCTGAAACTACAAATTTTCAAAGCTTTAAATGTAGCATAAACCTGCTGTGGCTTTTTTTATTTATTTATTTATTTATTTTTTCGCCAGTGAGACAGTGCTTCCCCTGTCTCACTGGCAAGAGTAAAATCCTTGTGGCTTAAGACAAATGAAGGTTGTTTGGTCCATCAAAGCATTTTAAGTTGAAATGATGGAGCTGATGGTCAGTGATGTCAGCGAAGATGTTGACATTGTCTGACTCAGAGCAGTTTCTGGTCTGTAGAGCCCCTAATTTCTTGGTCTGTCCGTTGCTGTCTCCCTGTTTCTGTCTCTCTTCACATCATTTCACTCTCTCACACACATGCAAAAACTGTTGTCCTATCATCTACGATAGTTTTCTTTTCTGAGCCAGGAATGCATGCATTAACAAATCCAAAATGTGCATTACTTAAAATATATGCATTTAACTGTATGTATTATATCTATTATAGCATAAAGTTGTGCTTGATTTTCCATTTAGTCTTATACCTTATGTGTATTACTGTTCAGTTATACACTTAATAATAATAATTAACTCTTATATCCACATTAAATTGTCTTTTTTAGAAGATGTTTCTTTATTATTATTATTTATTATTATTATACACTGGAGGAAATGAGAAGAAATTGTATTTTGCCCTTGGTTGTAAAGTGAGGCTTGGAAATGTAGTACTGACTATCAGCTATGAGGTTTAACTTGCTGTAAATGTGCTCAGTCTGATCAGACAAAATTGTACCAAAAAAGTATATGTTCCCAAAGTTTCTTAGAAATATGCAATTTTTTTTTTGTATTAGTAAAATAAACATCCCTCACCTTAAAATGAAATCAAAAATACATAATAAACTAGATGCATTAAGTCCAAGACAGATTATTTTATTCATTGATGGTGTAATCTTAGTGTTGTAAATGTTAATGTTGAGATGCTGATGAAAATGGAGTGCAGATGTTGTTGCTGGGGAATGGAGGGTGAATGAGGTATAATTATGGTAAGGTAAAATGAGGCTGTTGATGGTGAATTAAGTCAAATGAAGACGTTGACTGGGGTGTTATTTTCGGTGAGGCCTCTGTATGTTTGTACCACAGACATGTTTTTGAACAGAGGGAGCAGCAGTGGTACATATATGAGCACTACACCAGCACGGACACACATGTTTCACACATTCATTCATGAACATGCGTCCACACTGAGAAAGAAGACAATATATCTAATGCTCAGGCTTGTTTGGAAAGTCACAAAAAGTTCAGGAAAAAAAAAAAAATCAAAGGATAAGGATTGCGTGTTATATGCATACATGCAAATATAATATGACAATAATCTATGAGGGAAATCCATGATTTCATCACCTACATGCTACTTACATCCATTTGACACACACAGGTCATGTATGTTCCACTCCTTTGGTGATTCACTGTGTAAACATGTAGCACAGTATAGTATATAGAGTTGCTGCATTCTCTGTGACACTAATGAAAGTTTGGTTAAAAATGCACCCTTAGCAGAGACATCCTATTGCCCTTGGTTACTATAGTAACAGCTGGGGTCATGATGAAAAGTAATTTGTCACAGTATTCATACAGTATTTTATGTCTACATGAGTTCTGATTGGCACTGGCCGATTTGACAAGTAAGATGTCGAGGACACATGCATTACAATGCGAAACACAGTATAATATGAAATATATAGGCCTTGTGACTTTGTTAACTTATTTTCCTGCTCCATGTTAGCCCTGCTCATGTTTCTTTTTGTCCTTTTCACCTTCTTTTCCATGTTCTAGATGGCACGTAGTCTCTTGCTACTGCTTTGGCTGAACTTTATAAAAACCATTGTAACTGTACTAACAATGGTGAAGTATGTTAAAGGGCTTCTGAATGGGATTGTCTTCATTCAGTAAACAACTGAACAATAAGACACTGTGTAATTTCCCTTGTTTCTGTATTCCAAAGAATGAACATTTCTGTCTTTGCCCAAATGAGTCAGTGAGTGGGCAAAAAAAAAAAATTATTTATTATATTTATTATGACATATTTATTTATTATTTATTTATTTTTTTTGCATTTGTGTTTCTTCATTTGCAGCTATTTTGTTTGCAATAGCAGTAGAGATTGGTTTCATCTAATTTTTTTTCTTTTTTAATAAATTTCGTATCACATGTATCAAATGTATCACTAATTTCCATCTTCCTTATTTTCTTTTCCCAACCAAGTCTGTTTCCTCTTGATGTTATCTTTCTTCATCGACTATACATCTCTGTTAAATGCCCGTCTCTCAGACTTTCCACTTGTTCTCTGTCACACCGGCTATAACTCCCCTCCACCACAACCACTATGCCCAAAAGCCAACGCCCCCCTACCCCCACCCCAGACAGCTGTCTCACCGCAGCACAGGGCTACGAAGTGACACCATGTTATAAATACAAACATGCATAGACACACAAACAGATATGCATGCACACTATAAATACCATCCCTGTGCAAAACACACTGCTGCAGTATAAATATTTAAGTATAAATGTGTAATGAATTTATTGATATGTTGCCCATGCCAGCAGGCACTGTTTTGAGCCAGAGAGTGGTGAACCAGTGTGGTGGCATTGAAGTGGTGCTGAGGGATTGTGGGAACGCATGTTCCGAGTTAGGCTGCTGACCAATCGGTGGGCTGGAAGCTGGAAGCCGCATCACAGAAAGAGCTACTGATCAGTACCAGTCGTCATTGCCATCCATCCCTTTTGCTCTTTCTCAACCTCTTTCTTTTTTCACTTTCTTGCTTTCTTTATCTCTATTTTCTTTCTTTTTGCATTTGCATTAACTCTTTTCATGTCTATCTTCTTCTTACTACTTCTTACTTTTCTTATTATTATTCATTTGATTTCATATGGTCTTTTGTATTACCATATTTGTCTTTATTCCAGTATCGATTATTTGTCTTCACCTAATACTTTCAGCTGATTGTTGCATATTACTTATTCTGCATTCATATATCTGCGGGTGTTTCTTTTTGGAAGCACATTTTTTTCACAGTTTTACCCAAACATCTGTAAATAACCAGGTTCTCTGCAAACAGCAATTACTAACCTAACTCGCTCTATGACTTTGCTTCACTGATACTGGCTGTTGACTATGTTGCTAAGAAGTTAATGTGGATCTGTCAACTGGATGAACTTAAATGACAAAGGAGTTGTCTCATGGATGAACAGCTGGTTTCAATCCACAGACTGGAAAGGTTTGGCTCTATGACATTTGAAACTGTATGTCTATCTCCAAGTAAATCACACAGATTTCATTTTTGTTCTGTACAGAGCTGAATGCGTTATTTCAACTCACAGTTTTGTGCTGCAGAAAAAAAATATCGAAATCTACTTGCACACCCAGCACTGGTGCTATTGTGGCCTTGGTTTTATTGGGAGTAGCCTGTATTTCTTCCTTTAGATAAAAATCTCAATTAACCCTGCTGTTTGTTTGACAAATTGTTCCAGTGTCTCAATCTCCTTCCTCAGTAGCAACTGTTCCACTGTTGTAACTATATTAGTCTCATGGGAAAGTGAATATGATGAGGTTTTTATAAATATCCTTCTGTATGAAGCATGTGCACCCCTAAATAGAATTGAATGAACTTGGTTTATATCACATTAGCTCAGTTCCATTAACTATGCATTAATCTGTGTTTTAGAAAGGTAAATAGGAGATAAAAAATAATGGCAAGAACTACAACAAGAAGCAGATTATAGAACGGCATTTTATAAAAGAAAATACAAGTATTAACTTCTCCAAAATAACTAGATATTCACATATTTTCTTTAACCTTTGTGGGATTAATATCTATCTTGATATACTGTATAAGATATAGCTAATGCAATTTCATAAGAAGCATCTTCTTGGGCAAGAAGTAAATGTATTCAAAAGCTGCAAATAAGTCCATCTGATTTTGTGTAGCCTCCTATAATCCTTTATATACATTTTGTTCTGTCATAATCATACATCTTCACTGATCAGATGGAGACATGCATTATAGTTCACAGCAGAATAGATAGAAGACTGACCAAACCTTAATGTCCTCCAATCCAACAATCATACTGTATACTTAAGGTTGTTTGTCCCAATACCTATGACCCAAAGGAGTGTACCAGTCACAGGCATACTGAACTTTTGTAGTAATTTGTAAAATTAGAATTTAATACCGGGATTGGGACATTTATGGGTAATACCTATAAATGTAATAGTAGTGTTGTCAGACTCTTATAATAACTTAAATAACTTTAAATAATTTATTGGCAAAACAAGCACTTTTAGTGCACATAAGAATAATGTTACAGCTCCTTCATGGGATTATTAAGGATTATTTGCTTGGTTGTGATTCTATGAGTTTTGTATTATTCAAGTACACAGCAACTTTAAAACAGAAGGCAGAAGGCCAAGGTTGAAAAATCCCGGAATTTTCCTTGGTGACAGTGCAATACTGACACCAAGTTGTCTGGGTATGACCTTAGACAGCAAGGGAAAAACTAAAGAATAGTAAATTAATAAATAAATATTGACATCTACTATAAACATTATCATTACTGACTTAAAAAAACCCAGATGATCTATTTTGCCATATCACCCAGTCCTGTAATTGATCTACACTTACAATTTCCAATGACCCTCAGCTGTTCTTGTTGTTGCAGTGAAGCTTGGCTGCATTAATTCATGTCATCGAATGGAGACAAGTACATTGTATAAAGAGACTATCACCAATCATTATAGACCCTATACTGCCCCTAACTTCATACACACACGTGTGCTCTTTACATCCTCCCACTGCATGTTTACTCCTCTTGCTCCACTCATCTGATTCTGCTTGTCATCTCATTCACAACTTACTTTCACCTCCTCTGTGAACTCTCTTGGCTCCTCATCTCTCATCGGTATTTTGTCCCTGCATTTTCTCAAAGCCTTGTCCACCGGCAAACATTAGAGGTCACCAAAAAACAAAATTCTGTCCTACGCCTGTGTAAATGCAGGAATATGTGTGCATGTGAGTGCAACAGTAACTTGACCCATCACAGGTTTCACATCCCTCTTTCTGTTTCTATGGTCCATTACTGTGTTTACCTTTGAGCATCCTTGTAATCATATTGTCATGGGCTATTACTGAGTGCCCAATCAATCCTCTCTCTATCCACCTCACTTGTGCTTTTCCACTCCTCTGTCCATGCGTTTTGTTTTTAATAATTTCTTGTCTTTCTTTTTCCTTTTCTGTTTTTGCTTGTTGTTTAGTTTTTTGTTTTTCCCCCATCTGCCATTTCCTCCCCCTCCCCCCTCCTTTCTCTCTCTCTCTCTCTCTCTCTCTCTCTTTTCCTTCCTCACTTGCCCTCCTCCCCTTTCAGCCTCTCTCTCCTCCTTTCTGCCCAAAGTTCTGCAGTGCAGCTGGCATGGTTTTCTAGTGGTGTAGTAAAATATAAATATAATAAGGACGTTTTTGAGCTGGTGAATCCATTCTGAGCAGAGGAACATCACCACAGAGCCCGCAGATGTGGCACACACTCAAGGAGAGAGGGGGATGGCAAGAGGGAGGAGGAAAAAAAAATCCCTCATTTGACATGGAGAGGGTACAGCCGAAGCACTGACAGCATTATTGTTGGCATTACCAAACTACTGGACTTGTTATTAGGACACTTCATACAAATATGCTCATCCCTGTCAACAATCTTTGAGCAAGCCTCCAACCTTTTGAACATGAGTCTCGCTAAGCCCTCAAGTCTTAATTTAAGACTAGTCTTTTCAAGGAACTTTAAAAAAACACAACATATGTAATTAATAAATATGAAACTCAACTGCAAGTATTATTATACACTCAGAGGCGGAAATATGATTTGCAATCAGATTTAGACTGTAACATTAGTAAGTCGTGGTTAGCAAACTGAAATTCTCTTCTCTAATAAGAATTTTCATTTTCAGGAAACACTGTTAGTGCCATTTCGGCTGCATGCAGTAATGCATGTATTACAATGTGCACTGTTTTCCTGTGCGCACGTTACGATCTTTGAATAGGGGCAAGACTGTATATGTGTGCATATGTGAATTGTTTATGGACATGTACTGTACATGTGCATCCATGCTGCCATGCCTGTATGTGTTCAGTGTCAGTGCGCAGCGTGCTTCAGTCGCCTGGCCAGGGCTTTGTTTGCTCAAGCCACGCAGTGGCTAGCCTAGCCCACTAACTCCAAGACGCATTTAGCCTGTGCTCCACTTTTATATCATCCTGCTTTTATTTTCCTTCTGTCTGCTCTCTGACCAAATACGCTGTACTAAACTGGCCTTCAGCACAACTACACTGTAGTATTGGTGCGGCACCGACCCATTGATAGACAGATTTGGTCAGTGTGGTTTTCACTGGCTGCCATGTTAGTTCCGGCTCAGCACTAAACTATTTGTCACTGGCAAGTGGCACTCGCTGCCAAAAATGTATGGCAAAATGTGTGAAGGCAACAGCAAAGTGGAACACGTCCAGGAAGTTTTATCCCCTTGTCTTGGAAAATGAAGGCTTACAAGGTTTAGAACCACTATGATACTAAACCTTATGTATAGGGACGTAGTGTTAGGTGTTTATTGTGGTCTCGGGTTGGATGCTAGTGTGTGGAGGGAGAGAAGGAGGAGGAGGAGGAAGAAGAGGGATGGTGGTTTTAGCCACTAGCTGTTGTTACCTTGAGCATAACGTACTTTAACCCCCATTACAGCAGTCCACCACAAGCCACAAACACGCTAGCTTCCACTGAGTGCAAAACAACCCAAACTCACTTGTTTACCAGCTAATGTGCCATGCCATTCAGTCTCTCTAACACATTCGGTCTATCTCTCCTTCTCCTGTTTCTTTCATCAACTTCTCAAGCTTCCCAATATGTTCTCCTCAATGGCAGTGCTTTTTTTTTGTCCTCTCTCATTATCTCTCTGTGTCATTCTTTTTGACATTCTCGCCATCTCTTTCTTCATCTCAGTCTTAGCATTTCCTTTCATCTGTGTCTCCTTTTGCCCCACTCAGAGCCTTTGTTGGTTAGAGCCTCGGGTATGCGTGGGTAACCCCGGTGCCCATGTAAAGGTCCTGTGCTGTGGACTCATAGAGCCCCAGCATAAGCAGATGAAAGCAGAGGCAGATTCTGGAGCTGGCACCCATCTCCCCATGTCCTGCCACCATGGCCTCTTATTTCACAGAGAAAATTAATAACTTTAACAAACATCAATGAGCGAGGGCCTGATTCTTGGTCGGCCTGGTGTATGTGTGTGTATCTGTGAACATATGAGCTTCTACTTTGCACACATGCCTGGATATGTGTGTCTCTCTTTGTGTACTTGTGAGTGTCCATGTGTGTCTGTGTTTAAGCTCATTCCTTACATTATGCAAAACATGTCAATCGGTCCAGTATAGTGGCAAAAGATGCTGACAGGATCAATGTCAGACAGAGATATTTACAGGTTAATAGAGAGTAGAAAGGAAAATTGTTTTGCATGGTGAGAGCGCTCCATTTTAGTTTGAGCTGATCAAATTGCTGCCATCTTGAGAGGCCATGGTGTCCCCGCTTGAGTCAAAGAGGAACAGAGAGATGGATGGATGAAGGGAGGGATGGAAGGATGGGAGAATGTGACCACTTCTGAAGCATTGTCAACAGCCACGCTGAATAGGCAACGGGTCTGCCAGGAGCCACGCCTGTATTTATGATCTTCAAAGGAAGGATGATACACGCACACACGGTCTCTCACATACACTCACCCACAAAATGTTGATAGTTACAGGAAAACATATGCCTGTGCAATGCGGGTACACACAAATTTGCATATTTTTTTCTGCACATGATGGATACAAAAAAAGAAAAAAAAGACACATTTAAATGGAAAATCACTTGTGTAGCTAATTAATCGTAAATGGATGTGAACCAGAAAATTGATGTCACTCTGATTTCTCTTTAGCAAAGTAATGCAGCTGCTGGTTGGCTTAGCTTTTGCCACTTGTTACTGGTGTAGCTACAAGCTCTGCAAGGGAGTTCTTCAGCTGATGGATTTCACATAATTTACAAACTAACCATACCCTACTGTATATTTACCCAATTCCCCCAAGGTATTAATAAAGTATTCTGATTCTGATTTGGTTATCAAGTAACTGAACAGCGACTTCTGCAAAAAGCATGTTTCCCTGCTACGATGACGTGACATATCAGGAGCCAAATTCAGCATAACACTGACACCATTATGATGAATACTGATTTCTTTTAATGGGCTTGTACTGTATGTTCCACACCAGGTACGTTCTAATGAATTTGCACAAGTGTTGGTTGATGTTCTATTTCAGCTAAAAGGTAAACATTGCTATACATGGCTGTTTGCAGTGTGTGAATCTTGCTCTTTGCCTTCCTGTGTTCCAGCAAGAGACATGAAAAGCAGCGGCGCAGCAAAAATACTTTATGATGTTTGCACGCACAAATAATAAAACATAAATTGTGGAAACCCTCAGTCTTATACAGTTCAGTTCATTCAAAGGAGCCTGCACTGAGAAACAGGGGTGAGACCACTTATTTTCTGCTGGCAAATATTTGAAGAGCTAATTTGGAGCGGGCCACATTTGCTGCTGTTTAACTCTCTCTCTCTGTGCACGTGCATTAGCCACCGCACACAGCTTGCAGCCAGGGAGCTAGTGTTCATAAATTAAAGATATAATTTGTCTGTATAAGGAAATTCAAGAAATTGGGACGCGTAATTAATCTTGCCAATTAATTAGGCAACTTTATGGACGAACTAGAAAGTTGTATTTCAGCAATCATTAGGCCAGTCAGTAAGCTGGCCACTTATCAAGTCAAAGTACGCATTTGAAAGACAGTCAGTCAAGTCCTCCAGTAAAACATCCAACATCAGCCTGTCTTACAGGTAGTAAATTATCCCATTACTCAACCAGCCCACCAAACACTGTAGCCAGCCAGTCAATCACTGACCCTTGATCATAAATGATAATGGAATGCAGCCAGGGGACAAGCATTAGTGGCAGCATATAATCCACAAAATTAATTGATTTATTTGATTGTGAATGCCTGTGTTTTTTTTTACACTTTGTAATAAAAACAGGGTCGTCAGGAGTTGTGAAGGACACAGGCAAATACAGACAATGACGGGCCAAACCCCTGCTTCTGCTTCTGCTTGTGCTTGTGCCTATGCCTGCCAGCTGAGTGCGGACAGGACACTCCTGTCAGTGCGCCCTGCATGCGCCCAGGAGGGGCGGGGTGGGTGGCAGAGTGAAGGGACACAGGGAAAGAAAAGAGGAAAGAGGAGAGAGGAGGGCAGAACTGGCAGGGTGCGGTCTGAAGTGGCAACAGAACGTTTTGAATCACTCATATCCCTTCCATTCAACTGGAAAGCTGCAGCTTGTTGCGAGCCGGCCGCATATGTGGAAGAAGCAGCTTTGGATCCAAAGACAGAGAGAAAGAGAGAGAGAGAGAACACCAACCAGAGAGAGAGAGAAAGTGGCTGATGTGACACTTTCCCAGAGGAAGAAAAGGGAGAGAGAGAGAGAAACCACAACATTGCAAGTTGGATATTAGTGACCACTCTCTCTCTCTCTCTAGCTCTCTCACCCACTTAATCGACTTTGAACCTGTTTGTTTAAATACACCTACTTTACAGCCTGCACACTTACTGTTGATTCTGCACAGCGGAGGGAGCGAAGTTTATTCTCCATTTGAGTTTTTTTTTTCTCCTGAGCTAATAAAAACTATTTTTGGTGTCCTTATGGTGTCCTTGGTCGCCGAGGTGATGAGCGTCTTCTTCGGATTTTCGGACGGGATGTGGCGTCAGTCACGGACGATGGAGTCGGGGACTGAACCGGGGAGACGCTGAAGACATCTGTCCCTAGGAGAGCTCTCTCTCCCTCCCTCCTCCCCCCCCCCCCCGAGGCGATGCGGGTCTCCTTCCTTCCTCTCACCGCCTCTCTGTGTGCCTTGGTCCTCCTCCTCGCACCTGCCTCGGAGGGCTGCGGGCCGGGGAGGGGGTACGGCAAGAGGCGGCTCCCGAAGAAGCTCACGCCGCTCGCGTACAAGCAGTTCAGCCCCAACGTGGCCGAGAAGACGCTGGGAGCCAGCGGGAGACCCGAGGGCAAAATAACGCGCAACTCCGAGCGCTTTAAAGAGCTGACGCCGAATTACAACACAGATATTATCTTCAAGGATGAGGAGGACACGGGCGCAGATAGACTCATGACCCAGGTGAGGAGCACGGATCAATGGCTGCACGCAGCAAATTGGACCAAGCATTGACGTGAAAGAGGGACCTTTGAGTCTGAGCTGATCTGAGGGCTGCTTAGTTTTCAACATCCCATTCAGTTAGTTCACACAGACCCGGTAGGGCACCAACGATGTCTGTCAAGTTTCTCAGTCGTTGACGTCATCGTGTCTTCGAGGCAGCTGGACTTGACTGAGTTTCACCCAAGAGGCATCTTCATTTGTCAAGTTCTTCAGAAGAACTGAAGAAGCCTCTTGGACGAGAGGTGAAATGTCTTCGGCTAAACTCAAGCAAGTCCAGTTGCCATATCTACATTCTTAAAGGGTTCTTAAAGGGTTCTTGTCAACAGTGTTTTGTTTTCCAGTTAATTCATTCATGTCATCCATAAAAAGTAGACATTTAAATCACAAATTAGAACATCATGTGTTGAGAAGCCAAATATCTCAGTCATTGTCAGTTGATTTTTTTTTTTTAATGACACATGCAATGATTTAATGATTTTTTTCATTGACACATGCAAATATGTAAAAATCCCTTTTTATATGGTGAAAACTTGTGGGACAATGTTTATCTTCCTGCTCTCAATGTCCGGCCAGCCCAAAAGAATATCTCTGGGGTGTTGTAAAATACCATTAATTCGTTCAGTCACTGCTTTTATTGGCCTCAAATATGTATAAATCATTAGAGTTGGGTAAGTAGAAATTGCAATTTCAGGAGCATATTGACCTAAAGCCTTGCCCAAATGTTTGTGAAGGTGCTAAATCATCTGAAGCATGTGCACTGGGACGGCTACATTTAGTATGACCATTCACCTGACAAAGTTTCCCTCATATGCTCTCATCATTTCTTTCGCAGTGTCCAACGAACATGTTCTCAGCTGTTTAGTCACCCTCTTGGTCTCCTTCTCTTCAGCTGCTCTCTTGGTTGTTTGGTATTTTGTTCTCACCCCCTTTATGTCCATCTCCCCAGCGTTGTAAAGACAAGTTAAACTCTCTGGCCATCTCAGTGATGAACATGTGGCCTGGTGTGAAGCTCAGAGTGACAGAGGGCTGGGACGAGGACGGTCATCACTCTGAGGACTCGCTGCACTATGAGGGACGTGCTGTCGACATCACCACATCAGACAGGTGGGCATACCCTACAGCCTATTATGTGATGTAAAGGGGCCAGACATGGGCTGAGGCAACAACAAATCAGTTATGACAGTCAACAAGTCAATCAGCTTATCAGTCATGTGATGAGTCAACCATTGAGCGTCAAGAATTGAGCAAACAGAACAAAGTAATCAGTGTGATAACATGTCTCTGTTGCCCCTAATTGCCCCTATTGAGGATGTTTTTGCTGACAGCAAATTTAAATAGCCAAATCTAAACGTGAACAAGGTAAAATTTCACGCACGAGCAAAGTTTCACACACTTTCCAAAGCAATATAATGCTTATGCAGAGTACATTTCCATTGTGCTAACATTTCCGTTATGCTATGATTTAATTGTAGAGGAAGGTAAGAATGCCTATTCTCCCTTTTCTCAGGGACAGAAATAAATATGCCATGTTGGCACGGTTGGCTGTGGAAGCTGGATTTGACTGGGTTTACTACGAGTCCAAAGCCCACATTCACTGCAGCGTCAAGTCAGGTAAGGACTCAACAGCAACAGCATGTATCTGTGTCAGTTTGTGCTTGCATTATCTGAATGCATGTTTGTATGTTTTTGTGGCCACCTGTCATTACCACTAATGAGGTCGATGTCAGACCCTTCGCTGGTGATTCACTTGCTTATCTTGTGTGTGTGCAATATCAGCATGTGCGTATGTTTTTTGTGTGGCCTATAGGGAGCCAATCAAAGCTGAATGTGCACCTGTGCTCTCTGCACCTGCGCTCTTTCAGTACCTTTTCTTGGTCAGATGTTAGACTACAGTATATGTTCCCATTACCAGGCTGAACTGACTCTTATCCTTTTTCTGTTGATGGGACTCAGATCTGATTTTTTTTTCCCCATCCGATTTGACAGATGACAAATGGTGTGTGCTTCTATGTTGTTGGTGTTTTACAGCAGGTCCTATCTGAAAATGTGCTCTTCTCCATCCCCTATGCACATACCCCTTCTTCTTCTTCTTCTTCTTCTTCTACATCTATGGTGTTTTATGGTTGCAGTACTGCCCTCACTCTCTCACACACAAGTGAACACACATATAAACATGCTCCTCAAATAGCCACATAATACCTGCAATATAATAAGTTTAATTTAATTGTTTAACACAGGCATACTTAATGAAACACAAATCATTGCTTACCCAAAAATATCTGACCACATTCCACCTCAGGGTATTCAAGCTCTTGAGAAGTCATCCTGCCGTGTCTGTCTGGTACCACCAGTTATTTGATGCCAAACTTTATTTGAGCAGCTTGTTGAGGTTACTGGGCTGTGAGATGATTAACTCTCTCTTTGTTTTGCTGTTACATTTCCCTCAGTAAGTTTCTCTCAGATGTCTTATCTCATTCTTATCAATTCCTGCTCACAGCCCTCCTTCTCCACAGTCCTCAAGCTCACAGACACACACACCTTGAACAAATATTTGGCTGCCTTAAGACTGCTCTAAGACAGCTGCCCCACAAACATAAGCACACACTCTCACACGATGAAGAGTGATGAAGTTCTTATTTCAATCTTATTTTGCCACTATTTTTATTGTGTGTTTAATCTCTTCTTTACTCATGTTATTGTCTTGTTTCTTAAAGGTTAATGCACTTTTTAAAATGAACAGCATACAATGTTGGGATTCAAGCTCATTACAGAGCTTGAAGAGCTTTCTGCTTCTGTAGAACCATGAATAATCCATGTGATTTAAAACTGAATTTTTCCTGTAAACCAAACAATCGCTAGACCTGAGTCTGAGTCTGTGTACTTTCCTGTCTCTCTGACCCCAGGCCATGCTCTGACTGTGGTGATACAATCAGCTGGTTATCCATTAGCTCTCGCTGACTACCTCTTCTTGCCACTTTGTCTCCCAGTGTCTTAAAGGGACACCTTATTCAGATATGCTAAAACAAGTTCCACCGCACAGCATAGGGCTGAGGTATACATGGGCTGGTGTATAATCTTTGTATCATTTGTTATTAATAATTAGGGTGATACGTGTAGAATTATTATTTCTTTCAAGTTTATAGCCTACTCATTGCTCTTGAGAGAAAGCTGAAGAAAGTTAATTGTGGTTTTAAACTCTTCATAGGCAGAAAATAACACTCACTGAACGACAAAGCATTGCATAGTTGTAAGACATTAGAACAATTATGACCTTGACTGTGCTTTACACAGTTCATTCACATTTTATCCATATGTCTTAAACTTTTGCTACACCATTTTTAATTAATAATGCGTACTTGCCAAAACCTAGATTCAGCCTGTGGTCTAAATGAATGACACTAACCTTACAGAATAATAGAAAACACAGGCCATTCTTGTCATACCGATGTCACTGTAGTGCAACAGTTCTAATAGAATCAGGAATCAGGATAAACATGTTTGTTTTAAGAAAGGGAAGGGGGAGCCCTCTTTGAGAAAAAGTAAGAGGTTTTTGTCTGTTTGCCCGGTTTTTGTTAATTTCATAACACAGTCCTTTGAGCCCACTGAGCTTTTGATCTGTTTCAGGAAAACCTGTACTTTGAAACTCAATTTGAAATAGCATATAATGGATATATAATTTATTGAGATACTGAGTGTATAAGAGGGCCACACAAACTTGGTTATTTTGTTCTATAACATAAATTTTTTTGTCACAAATGAGAATAGTGAAAGCAGTCATCGCTATTAATGTGCATGAGGGTAAAATCTTCTATGAATTTTATGATGATATTTCTTAAGTATGTTTCTTCATGCGAATACATGTTCGATACATGTTTAGAGAGTCAAAGAGTGAAGATTCACATTCCATGCATGTGTTAACAATCTACTACTGTTCCACTGAGATAAAACAGTCCTTGTGTCAGTGCCAAAGTTTCACCTGGTTTATAGGTCACTCTGATTTACTCTGTCATTGTGTTTTGTCTCTGGACTAAATTAAACCTTTTCATCTCTGCAGAACATTCTGTGGCAGCCAAAACTGGTGGTTGTTTCCCTGGCGACGCTCAGGTTATTCTTGAGGGAGGCGCTACCAAACATATGCGTGATCTTCACCCCGGTGACCGAGTCTTAGCTTCCTCAACAACGGAGAGCTCTGGTCCTCTTCTCTACAGCACAGTGTTATCCTTTCTGGATCACCAGCCCAATGCCACAAAGATCTTCTACGTCATTGGCACCAGCACAGGACATAATATTACACTCACAGCTGCTCATCTGATCTTTGTTACTGACTGCAATGGTGGGCAGAGTGAGTTAGGCTGGGAAAAGACAGTGACAGAGCCACTCTTGGGCTCTATATTGAGGGGCGGTATTGGCTCTGTTGCTCATCTGAAGTCAGTTTTTGCCAGCGAGGTCCGTCCAGGACAGTGTGTACTTGCTCCACAAGGCGAGGTGGGTTTACATGCAGCATTTTCCATTGTTACCTTTGTAGAGGAGCGGATGAGCACTGGTCTGTATGCCCCACTCACCCAGCACGGGTCTATTGTCGTGAATGGTGTGCTGGCATCCTGCTATGCTGCTGTGGACAATCACCACTTGGCTCACTGGGTCCTGGCCCCACTTAGATTCTTCTACAGCCTGGCAGGACCTTCAGAACTGCAGACTGATGGGCTGCACTGGTATCCTTGGCTTCTACAGAAGCTGGGGCAAATGCTGCTAAATGCTGGACACTTCCACCCCTTGGGGATCGAGCAAGGACACAGTTAAAGGCAACAGAGACATGTTTCACACTGATTACTTTGTTCTGTTTGCAGTATTCTGGAGCAGCAAAGTACAACTGACCCTGTCAAACAAGAAAGCTATTAAAGGAACACCAAGGACAAATAGATGTCATAGTCAAAATGTATTTTGCTATAAATCTACCTGATTTTTTTTTGTGACTAAATAATTGAAATTGTGCAGGAAAGGAAGACATACTGAGACAATGTCAGTTTAGTCTTATAATAGTTTAAAGAATTACAGGTGTCTTTAGAACCACAATATAAATCAAATTTATAGCTAGAACACCATTAGAAAAATGGGCCTAAGTATCACTCCTTTTCAATCCTTCACCTGAGCTCAAAACTAAAGACTGTGACTTAAAACAATCACTTTCATTTAATTAAAAAGAAGTAGGTGAAGTATGGTTTCCTCATTCCTTTGTACTGTACTCATAATCTTTGCATTTTATATCAAGCTATGTCATATTGTTAGAGGTAAAAGAAATTATATGAGGAAAAAGTCGTATCATGAAGAAAACCATTAACTGAACTTGTTGTATGTGTACATAGATATTTATACAGTCAAGTCATCTTAAGAAGAAAGACTACTGTTGAAATAATAATTACAGTGAATTCACTGATTCTTTAGTCTTATCTTTAGAGCCTATTCTGTATATTTGAGTTAACTGAGAAATTATTATTTTACTGGAAAACCTCTGAAGTGTCAGTCACGTTCTGTGTAATTACTGAATGCAGTGTATCAATATGCTGGTGTTGCACTGTAGTTTCATATCTTAAAATGGCCTAGTTGGAAAAAATCATTGACAAGCAATGGCGATAGACACAACAATTGTATTGCAGTGTTTTTGGTTCAACTTTAAAAGAAATTGTGAAGTATTAATGTTGAAAAAATGTGCTGTGGTGGTCACCTTGCTCTTTCAAGTCTGACATCTGCTTTTATTCCACTTGATTGTCTCAGATGAATTCATTTGGTTCTTTATTATGTCTTTTACTGTTTATTGGGTATTTGGTTTAATGGTTTATTTTGTGACATTGTTATCATTGTTTCTTGTTTTCAGGTAGTTAAGGCATACACAATACTCAGGCTGTATTCAACTACTGTATTAAGCAACATCTATGCATCTACATAAATTACAATAATCTTTAATATTGAATAGTAAGTTAGTTTGAAAGCTTACTTTTTTATATAATTCTTGTTCTTATATTCCATCACCCAAGACTTAGATTGGAAAAGGTACAGAAAATGTTTTAACATTATTAGAAAAAATCTTGTGGCGTGTGGCTGAAAAAAAACCCACATGTAGCTTTTGTTGTCCCACATGTCCCATCAGAAAACACTTGCTGAGCAGCAAGGAAAACATTTAGGAATTCTATGCTCAGAGATTTGTTAAATATGTATATTAAGCTGTTGGAGAGACTATTTAAAGATCTATTTTTTAGAAAATAATGTAAACTACTATTTTTTTCTCTCTTTGCATACAAGTTGTATTTGTAATATAAAGTTGTTGTTTATAATACAAAAGTACTAAGTGCATTATTTGCCATATTACTAGCCACTAAACTGCTAAAACTGCTACTCAAATAAGGTTGTTTCCCTATATGCCTTTTCATTTTTTAATCACCAAGGGCTAACTCACCTGTTCCATGTTGATGTCAAAACAACCATTAGTCCCTGCAAATGTGAATCATGACATAAGCTTGAACATTGTGACTCCAACATGAATAGTTGTGGTTACAGGGTGGGCTGATGGTTGGTTTCAGTACCACGGACAGCAGCACACAGCAACGCTCCTCTTTCCTTCTCTGGATGGCTGAAAGCATTTTCTTTTTTCGCCAGGATTCAGAGCAAGTCCTTGAAAACAGCACATCCTGCTGGATGCCTCGGTATTTGCAGAGAAGACAATATCTTCTCTGCAAGATGTAAGAACACGTAAGAAGTCTTAGCTTTGAACAGAACATTTTTTCCTCAGCCTTTTCCTTACTGCTACTTACTTACCACTTTGTGGGAGTTGGAATATGCTTATATTGTGATGTTTTAATCTTTGTTTCACATGATGACAAACCAAACGCAAAGAACAGAACACAAGATCAGTAAGGAGATTGTATTTATTAATTTCGGTCAGTTACGTACAGGAAAAAACATTTTTGTTACATCCCGTATCTCACTGTAGGAGACTGATCTATAAAGACAAATAGAGAACCAGACCCAGGTAAAATACTTGTTATTCATAAAATATAATAAAACGTGTGCCAGGTGACTTAATCTGCAGATGATGTTCTCACATGTGAGGCTTTTTAGGTACACACACAAAAAAATAAATAAATAAAATAAATAAATAAATAATAATAATATACACTTCAAAAGTAAATCAATAACTAAATAAAAATGTCCACCTGAGTCTGGTGGTTTGTAATTTCTCTCTATGTGTCTTGTCTCCATGTAATCATGTTTATCTCTGTTTGGACCATGACACCCCAGCAACATTTTGAGGCAAGGCTGATGGACAACAAGCAATTATAATCAGGACTAATATTCCAGGGAGTTGAGGTAAAATATACAGCACATAACTGTTCATCCCCCCTTGCTAGGATTAAGAAAATAATATTAATAAATAAAAAATAGAAATTGCCTGCTTCAACTACCTCAAAGGTGACCAAAGTGTCATTGTCTTAAATTAACAGTGTTCACACAACACATGGGAAGTCAGCATGCTCACAGTAACTCACATACAGATATGAATGTCTCTATAGAATATGTATCTTTCAACACAGCTTGGCAAAATTACACATATACACAACAAATGCACAATAACACCTGGAACCATAATACCAGCCAGTGGAAAAAGACCCAAATACATCATGAGTGGTCTTCATCCAGGTTTCCTGACGGCCTCATCCTCTGGTAGGTGGTGGTGAAATTGTCCAATAATAGTAGCCTATAGATAAAGAACTTATGTTCCCAATTCAGCCATAAACACACACACACATAGGATCACACACATACACTTCCTCGCACATTTACTACATGTTAATAACATCATGAGGAACATGAATCTCTTTTAAGTTAGTGGCCAAATAGATAAGAGAACGTGAGATAGTTTTAACTACCTACAGTGTGTGGCTATGTTGAGAGCAGTAAACCTGACAAGTACAAAACACTCCTCAGTTGGCAATTATGTTGACATAGTTACATTAGTTTATATGTAATCATTGCTCCGCAGCATATAAAAATAAATGAAGTTGCTCTGGTGCATATTTGGAGTCATCTGCATTGGAGCTAAGTAGTCTCTATGCAAACAGAAGGAAATGTTTTCGGCACATTTTTAAACCAATGACGCTGGCTCAGTTATATAATGATTAATATTAGGTTGTAACTGTAAATGTATCTGCCTGACTATTGTACAACCAGTAGCAGCTTCCCATGCTTCTCAATAGTGTCGTTGTGCTAGTTTTTTAGCAAGCCTTAACAAATGCATATTTGGAATCCCCTGTGAACAGATGACTGTAAAAAACAAACATTTCAAAAGTCATTTTTCTGTTCTACAGGGTTTCAATTTTACTATTATTTTCATACTGAAGTTGTGCAGCCACCTTATCTAGGCTGGTGTCTGATGACCAGATAACTGCATATGCATTTATGGGGATTTTAACAACAGCTTTACTCTACTTGAACCACCATAAACTCTAAACTAACAATTAACAACCAAGGGCTCATGATTCACAAGTCAATAATTAAATATGGGGTAAAGGATTTGCTGGATGTGTCAAAAGGCATTGTGCCAGGATGGTGATCTCCCATATGAGAACCTCAGGACTAATTTAATATGTGCATTGAGTTGGTTAGACTTTGGCAGGTTGTGTGCTCAAATTTCTTTTAACAGGGATGAAGTTGGCAGGTAGGGATTTCTAAACATAGTGGAGACTTTTCAATGTGTGCCTGGTAGTGATGACATCCCCTCAACCTTTGTGAAACAGATTGTGTTTATATACTGTATTTGTGTAAGTGTAAAAGGGATGTGTTGCTACACTTGGCATTGTTTTAATAATTTCACACTTTCTGCAATCTCTCAATATCAGATGAGCAAAAACAAATCTCAAAAACATTTTCTCTGCTATAGTGGTGGACAATGCCTGGGGAGGTCATGAAGAGACCTGACCAGGAATTAAACATTAATGAAATTACAGCAGCAGCCATTGCAGAGGTACCTGCCCCTGCATCAAACCTCTGGTATGGAGGAACAACACAGCAGCTGGCACCAGTAACATGACATACATTTGTAATTTAAAAACGTTGGCAAAAATCCACAGAAATGGTACGGTCTGCTTTTAGCACAGTGAAACAGACCTTAGAAATGCATGATTTCAGCAAGGGCTGTGACAGCTCTGCTTCTATGGCCAAAGTCCTGGAAAAGATACAATATCAGGGCAAGACAGGAAATGAAGGATAGAGGTAAGAGGAAGGGAGACACAGAGAAAGAAGCTGGGATGATGTTTTGTCCTTCTCATTCAAAGCCTCTGGGTGAAGTTTTCAGGGAATACTCCTTTAGTGGCATTTTCTTTGTTCTGCTTCCAGTCGTCCTGCTTTACTCCCATCAGCCAGCCCTCATCCTCAATACAGACACACAAACATTAACTCAAGTTTCAGCTGGTCACTATGACATCACACAACATACCTGTGTGTGTGTGTGTGTGTACCTGTTCCTCAGGGTTGTCAAAGGTCATTACTAGCACCACATCTCCAACCTTCATCTCCAGTTCGTCTGTGTCATTGGCAGCGTAATCGTGCATCACTTGAACCTATATCATGAATCATCAGCATACACACAACATAAACTGGAGCAGATGTTCAGAATGTTTGAATCTTTTTTTTAATGTTATTTGTCCTGTATATTCACCTTGAACAAGAAGCCGGGGGGCATCTCTGCAGGCTCTGAGGCTGCTTCTGTTGGTTCTGCTGCTACTGTGGGTGTCTAGACCATACAAAAGTTGGCAGTCATGACTTCTACCATGTATAAAATCCTAAACCATGAACCACTAGCACTCTGGCACTTACCTCTTCTACCACTGTTTCTTCTGCAGTTACTGCTGCAGCAGCAGCTTCAGACTAATAAAGAGATATTAGTGGAATAATAGCGGAATTAGAGAATAAGACACATTAAGGTCCCAAATAATGCAGTCATAAAAAATGAAAGGCAGAACAGAGACCAGACTGACAAAAACAACAAACTCATAGTTAATGCAGACATGATGAATAGACAGGAAAATTAGATACTACTGCACAGCTGCTATAAATAAATACACAAAATATTATATTATTCTGCAATTAGCAGTGATTGATTGACTGCATTGAGAAGCAGATGTTTCTATTATTTTCTTTCCCTCATAAATTAATATCATTTTCACCCTCTGGGTCACAGTAGATGCATCTTAGATACATCCTAATTCTTTCCATCTCAAGATTTCTCCATCTCTCCCCCCTTTCCATTCACAGTTTCTTTATCATCTCTTTCCTTCTCATGCTCAAAACTCCTCAAGAGGTGATGCATCCATCATTTTCATCCAGATGCATCTCTCCATTTTTTTTCTATCTCCCTTTGGTTACCTGACCCTCTTCATTATCCAACGTGGCAGCAGCTGGGGCAACTTTTTCCTCAGCGATGTCACCTGGAGATTCAGCTGGAGGTGTTTCATCTGTGGTGGCTGGAACCTCTGTGACTGGCTGGCTCTCATCATCACCCCAGCCCTCCTGGGCTTCAGCCACAGGGTCGTAATGAACCGGCTGGCTCCCATCATCCCCCCATCCTTCCTGAGCCTCAGCCACAGGGTCATAACGAACAGGTTGGGTTCCATCATCCCCCCAGCCCTCTGAGGCCGCTGCTATGGGGTCATAGCGGACAGGCTGTGAGCTGTCATCGCCCCAAGCCTCTGCAGCGGCAGCCACAGGGTCATAGTGCTTCTGGGTTTCCTTTTCCTTGATATTCCTGTCCTCAGACTGAGGGTCAGGGGTCAGGATTAAGGGAATCAAAGGTCATAATATATATTTAATCTTATTGGCCTCATATGTTTTTGTAATTAGATAAGTCAGTGAATTTTACTGGGATAAATCAAAGTAAAAATATTTTAATGGGTAAGAAAAAGGGGGTACTCTTTGATATGGACATTAAAAAGGGGAAAAAAAGGGATGTATTAAAGAAATTATATAAGGGTGGTGGGTAAGTAGTTCTAACATTAAAGGACCATGCAATTGATTTTTAATGTTTTAGCCCATTACATAAAACTTATGCTTGTGACACTTCATCCACTGTCTTGTCCTCTTGTGCTATCACCAGTGCTTTACAGTTTTTTGTACAATAATCTCATATTAATATTGGATGATAACATTAAGTTGCCATTTCAAAGGGGATTATCATCAGGTCACAAAATGAAATTCCCTTGAGCCTTAACTGTATTTGTGCAACTTGGCAAATGTTATCATTGTAATATGTTAACTCAAGACACTGGAAAACATTATGTTAGTATACTAAACATAATCGCATGACATTAGCATTTTACTCATAGACTTATACATAAAAGTACTGTAAGAGTAGCCTTCCAGTTTGAAAACTGAATTAACAGTTGGCCACAAGGGGGCGACTCAATTTGATTGGAGACTCAATATCTCCCACTTGATTTATAATTACATAAATTATTTTCCTGACAAGCTGATGGTCTTAAACACCAATTTCATGTCTTCTCCAATAGAACATTATGTTGATTTTCTAAATTAAGGTCACATTCAGAGGAAAATATATGATAAAGCATGGCACAAATGAGCACACCAGCTCGTATTGTTCATTACATGCCTGGATGCAGGTAATGTCTGTGAATGGTCAACATGTAAATCTTGAGGCTTCACAATGAAAATTTATTTTGCAACCGTAAGACTACGTTCAGTTTTTATATACAGTATATGATTTCACTAATGCCATTGCTGTACAGCTATTTGAACAAGTTTGAGAGGGAAGTGAAAGATGCCTAAGTAATAAAAGGGCTAAAAGCTAAAAATCCCCATTAGAATGGTTTTTTAATGACTGTGAACATGAATAAAGATTTAAGGAGTTCGCATCAAGCATTTGGATTGAAATATATCAATTATGGTTAATAAAAACTCAAAAGGATTTGCAGACGTAAGGAACAGGAAAGATGCCATGGTAATTGATGAGAGGGGATCTGTAGCAGATGTCATTGGTTCTTCATCATCCTCAATACCACCTTCATCATCATCATCATCATCATCATCATCATAAGAGGATTGGTGGAGAAGGTTAAACCCTCACAGAGAAGTTTAAATTAAACGGCAAATCAAGAAGTAAGGAAAAGTGGTAGTAGAAGGCAAGAAAGAAAAAAAAAATCAGCCTTTTCCCATCAGAAGATAAATGTTGGATCTTCTGTGTGTAGTTAACAAGCATGGCTTACATTCCCACAGCTATGTTCAGATGGAGAAAGAGGAAGGTTTTCTTTTATAAGAGTAGAAGTGTCATTCCTTTCAGAGCCATCACTGCTTTGCCTCAAGCTTTTATACAGCAGAAAGGTATGGCTGTTGAAACACATCCCTCTTACAGTGAACAAAAATGGTCATTAAAAAACTGAAATCCAAAGTTGCAAGAAAGATTTTGTGAAGTTGCTCACTAACTCTTCTGGGTCATTTCTACAAAACAACCCACTTCACACATGAGCAGCTTCAGTCAACTTTCAGAGCACAATGGTTCCCAGTGTGTCACATGGGAAATACTGTGACATGTGTATATATAGGGATACAAAGGGAAAGCAATTCAGTTACAAATTTTACACATATCAGATTTAATGTACACTCTGACTTAATTTTGTGTACATGTGGTGTCCTATAATCAGTCACTGGAACTATAATCACTAAATTTATTAAAGAAGAGAGAAGAGTGCATTGCCTATGGAATATGAATGATACTGGTTATTTTATTAAATTGTGTGTTAAATGTCCATTTGAAACTGAATTGATTTGAATCCCAAGTTCTATTTGTGTTGTACAATCTCTTCAGTGTTTAGTGTCATCACATCAAGCACTGCAGACACAAGGACAAGACACAAACAGACTTTGGGACAGACTTACAAAAGGAAATGAAAATGGCTCATTCATGTTAAAAAAAATGTTTTTTTTTTTATCTACAGCAATGACCATTATAGATATTCCTGTCCAGGATGGCCTGCACTGGAAATTCCAGACCTCCATTATGTGTGTAGCAATAGGGCTTGTATAACGGCTACACACATAAAGTAGTAAATGCAAATAATGACAAATAAACTGGTGGTAACTACGAACACAAATAATAATATGCTGATAAAGATGATGATCATAATGATATATATATATTTTTTATTTTTATTACATATATATAAATGTTCACGATGAGAATGAAAAGCTTACCCATGTGTCCCAGTTCGCTGGCTAGGGAAAACGGAAAAGCAAGAGGATGAGAAGACAGAACAAATCACCAAACAAAGTTTTTGCTTATGCCTGTCGCATTCACATGTCCAGTGCAGGTCCCATGCTCTTTACCTACAAGCCCATAGCAGGAGATCATTAACAGAACAAGAGTACAAGCAGTAAAATAAGAAGCGCAACTAACTAAATAACTAACTAATGGTTTCGTTAAATCTGCACTGCAAAGAAAACAAAAAGCTCAATACTGAGCTATTACAACCTCCGCATCTTTCATGTTTTGTGACTCTCACACTATTGTATGCCACAATAACATATTTATGGCAACTGTTTTGGCCCCCAACAATTAACATAATTTGTTCTTACTATGCCTTAACTGACAGTATTACATGGTGTTTTGAAATCACAGTTATTATTTTAATTTAAATACTGATGCTTTCCCAGGCATCATGACTGCATTCTCATAGACACTTTGCCAATTAGCTGTATTTCAAATGAAACCGGTGTAAACTGCATATCTGTATGTAAATGATTAGGTAAGTCCAAGATTAAATTAAACCATAAAACACTTCCCAGCTACATTTAAATGTACAGTAAACTACATTCATCTGTGGATGACATGAGGATAATACTACACTGAGGCCTAATAGAAGCAGACCTAAATCAAGCAGCTGCAATAATTTAAAAGAAACAGATACAAGTGTTTCATTTATCTCTCCTTCGATGAAAGGAAGGGACAGGATTAAGGTTCCTACTCAAGTCATCTAGTATTTCATATCATTTTCTGCAGGTCTCAGAAAAACCAGCACAGGACTATTGGTAATCAATTCATGCCATGGGTGATCTGTGGATAACTGCTGAAGCAGGAGGAAGTGGTCACTAGAGGCTGGTTTCTACAGATCATCATGCTGCCATCCACCATCCGGTCAGAGAATCAGAAAGAAGCAGAACGAGCAACTCCTGAAACAGTGCCAAACTTACCAAGTGATTTCATTTTGTATCCAGAATAATTCATTTTTATTATTTCACTGTATTTAAGATCAACCATCTGGCAACTAATACTGCTATTGATAAGAAGAAGAAAATTTTGTGAAACATTGTTTAATGCTATTTAACCTGGATATTCAGCATCACACTGTGGTGATTAATTAATGGAAAAGTTGATCTATACTTAAATATGATGAAATTAACTTAAATATTTTCTGAATAGAATGGAAAATCTCTTGTGAAGCTTGGCATTTCCTGTTGTGAAGTGTCTCCCCTAATACGTTCATGCCATAACTCATCCACCTGTGTGACCACGGAGGCTTTGGTTGCTGCACTGAAAGAGTCCAGGTCCATGTCCAATAGGCTGCTCACTGCAGGACTGTCAAACTGACAACAACAGGAATAGGAGGGCTCAGTGTCTAACTGGGTGACGTGGAGGATACCAGGAAGTGGACACAATAGAATATAACACAATAGAAATAGAATATAAAGTGTGAACTAGTGGGAAGACCAGGCCAGAAGAAGGAGAATTTAATGGTTCTGACCTGCATAAAAGAGGATAAAGTTAAAGGGCTAGTCTGCAGTTTGTTACCAACCTCTGTGGGGGAGGTGACACTGATATCAGGTGTAGCTGCAGCATCAAACAGGTTGATAATGTTCTCTGTTTTCATCTCTTTAGATGGGGTCACCTTTGGTGGAGGAGGCACTGCTGGCTTAAGCTAGAACAGAGAATGAAATATGGTAATGAAGTTGTTCCACAGGCAAAAATGAACATGACTTCAGTGCTCTGAATTTTAATTTAATAGTTTTTTGCCTTTGCCACACTGAAAAGCCTTTTCAAACTGAATTTGTGTTTCTTTATTTTAAGTTGTTTAAAAGTGTGTTTCATAGCCGCCAGCTACAGAGACATACAGTAATTCAGTATGAAACGTTTGAAGAAAAAGAGTTTCACCGTGTGTGCGTGCATCGATCTACCTTGGATGGAGATTTGGGAATTGGGGGAGGTCCTCCTGGCCTGAGAGTGTGGTTAGATGGTTCTTTGTCACTGAATGGACAGAGCAAGAGAGGGAGAAAGTTAAAGTGTGCAGCTCACAGCTAAAACATGACAGGAGAAATGTTACAAGGCATGCTCTACAAGAGTTCAGCAAGAGGTTGTCATTGAAAGAGCTGTCATGCAAGAATAAAATCAACCTGCCTTCCATTCCATGCAAGCGGGCTTAGTTTGTGCTTCCTGTAAATCCTCACACATACGCAGTGACATGAAGGCGTTCGCTGTTATACATGACATGTCTTGAAGCTGATAATGCAGCCACAGATTTGTAGATATGTAAAGAGCTTGGAAGATACCTCCAACTTACTGCTGCATGAGACAGTAATGCACATTGGTGGCTTTAAATTGCAGTGTTTCTAAGGTAAGGAACTAAATTTAGACTGTAGTTCTAATCAAGAACAACAGCCATTCTTAAAGCTCCAGGCTTGTTTTGAATTTTATTTCTAACTTTAAAAATATACAGCACTAAAGCAATCAACTGGGATGTTTAGGAATTTATTTATATTGATTCATTTATTCAAGTAGATATTATGGGATTACTTTTTAATTTCAACAAGGAGTGACTAGATGTGATGAGACTTGAGATTTTGGCTTCATCATTATGTAACAGTCTCGCCTGGTGCAGCACTGAAGACAGTTTTGTTCAGCTCTTTTATATCTGCAGCTCTGTGAACACAACACTCTAATCAGACAGTAAACATGTATCCCAAGCCTGCGACTGACTGACATAAAGACAGAAGGACAGACAGAAAAGAATTGTGTCACTATGGTTACCACAGTTTACCTCCTATTTGTTCCTGATGGTGGTACGTCATCGTCACCTGTCTTTCTGCAAGGGGGGGGTTCAGGGGTAACTCCAGGTTAATGCATGTTATTGTGTGTGTCTGTTTATGTCTGTTTATGTCTTTGTGATATGTAGTGTTTTAATACTCATATCTTGTATTTTCTATATACAGAGATCAAGCTTTAATTTTAATCAGTAATCATTTTGATAATCTATGTTAGGGTCCTGATTTCCCCTCATTTCTCTGAATACCAGACCTCCACTACTACTTCAGACTGAAAATTAAAGTTGAAAGTGAACGTTTAAAAATGTGTTTATTGTGCCAAAACAATATTGCTAGTCTTGTATGTTGACCTCTTGGCTAAGAGAAAACATGAGAAATAAACGAGTGAACTGAAAACAAGCTGCCCAATATTAATCTGCTGATGCAGACTCATAAATCAATATACCATTGTGAATTACGTCTCTCGGGAGAACTGAATATTTGCAAAGAGTTAAGGAAAGATGATTTACTGTTGTGGAGTGAAATGAGGAATAGACATCTAGCATGCATTTTCTTCCTACCACAGGGATTAATTAATGAGCAGCACTCTAAAATGCTTCCAGCATTTACACAATGCATCAAAGTGGACTCTGGTCTTGGTATCAGTGTGTTTAAGTAATAAACATTTGCTCACTAACCTGGTTGTGTCTGTTTGCTCCAACTTCTCTAAGACATCATACAAATCCTGATCCAACTGCAGGGAAGGCAAAGAGTGGGTGTAAGGTTTCACAAACCATGCTCAAGGGCAACAAGCCCCTACTAATGTAGTCAGTCTGACATGGTTAACAATTTTCATTAACAGATATCTGATATTGTGTGACTTGTCAGTTTGTTTTGTCTGGTCTTTCTCTAAATACAGCACCAGTAGAGGTCTATGTAGGCATCTCACCCGGCTCATTTCTTTGTGAAATTTCTCCTCGAAACCAGCCAAACTCTGGAAGGTGCTGACGTAAAACCCAACACGACTAGAGACAAAGAGAGACAATATTGACTGCATTACTAGCTTGACTTAGTTCAGTATCCAGTGAGGGTAAATGTAGCACAGATCTAAGTGAAATGAAATTACACCAGCTATCCATCAAGAGGAAAATCGGATACACACCTGTTCCAGAGAGATGGTAACTCTTCTTGCAAGTCAATATTAATCTCCTCAAACACTTTCTGGGCTCTTTCCAACTCCTCCTCAGCCTGAAACACACACAATCTCAAATTGGTTTCCATGACTTCAGAGGACATTACATTGACTTACATTCAAATCCTGGAGATTTACTCTAACCTTAACCATAAACCGTTTTTTTGGCTAACTAATATAACTAATATTTGTTTTACCCCGAACCTAAAACTTGATTGATTCGTATCTCTACCTGGAAATGTGCAAGTCAACTCATAATGTGACAGACTATAAAGGTTTTCAGTCATCCAGTTCACTATATTGTGTAATGTAATGGAATGTAACATTGGCAACTCGACTCAAGCAAGCCATTGCTTTATTATTGCCATTTTCAATATGCCTTCAATAAGTAAAATGGAACCCAGGCAGAACAAGACCACCATTCATCTATCTGGACTAGTTGGATTGCAATAAACTGGACAGCCTTCATTATTTCTTCAAAGTAAAAAGGGGTTCAGTGAGGCCTGAGCCACACTGGATTGCCTTTGCATTGCAATGACAGCTACATCACAGATTTTTGCTGTTTGTGCTATTTCTCTGTTGTTCATGCAGGCTGTGGAGCTGCTGCTATGTTTTACATTATGTATGTCTTTAAAATTGCCTTAATAAACTTTATATATACTCAACTGAATGCAAACAACTCTTTTGTATGATATATGTGACATATTTGACAGACAAAGACATTGAAACTGTGGTGAAAGATGATTTGTGAGATCTCATGTGAGAGTGTGGTTGCGCTAATCTGTTAATGTGTGCTTTAATGAAAATCACATTTGCATTCAAATGTGCTGCTCACACTTCCAGTGTGCCGCTGGGCCTATGACCATTTGACTGTGTACCTGGCTCCTGGACAAACTGCTCTGGGCGACGCTGTGTGCAGACAGGATCCCCTGAGCCCAGCCTGGAGCGGCCCTCTCTAACAATGATGATGGCTTGAAGAAACAGTACAAATACACATGTATGTAATTGTTGATCAAATTAATAAAATATAATTTCTTAAATTTTATATCATGGCATAGTAGTGTACTAATGCTGAGTGTTAAAACTTATAAATATAGTGCAATTTAATTTACCTTAGTAATTTTAATGCCCCCGTCTTTTTTCTTAGTCTTGTGTGTGGCAGCGTAGTTGTGCCTCGCACTGTCGAAATCAACCAATTTCCTGTCTCTCTTTGCAATACGTGCCTGAAAAGTAGGAAACAGGAGTGTTATTATGTCTCTATCTATAGTATCTTTATGCACTGTTATCACGTGATCTACAAAACATTCATTCAGTCATTCTATATACATCTATATGGAAAAACACCTTGTTGCTACTACTGCATAAACATTTCAGGTGTTAAATGTTGATATGGCCACTCAGCTTACCTTGATATCAGGGAACTGGCCCAGGTAAGTATCCATGGAAATGAGAGCATGATCCACCAACTTCTGGTGGTAATCGGTCCAAAGCACATCACAGTCCTGCAGCATGGATTAATATAATAGAGCTATAAAGCATCTCCAGCTTTTACCTTGAGTTATTCCCAGTTGCTCAATTGCTATTTTGACTAATGGTCTTGTAGCTACATTAAGAATAAACTGAAACCCTTTTAACAGTTTGAAGTATTTTACTGTCAGAAAAGAACCATTAATCCAACACCAATTTCAAAAACAAGCATAATGAAGTTGGAGGAGAATTAGTGAGCTTTTCCTCACGAGCCAATAGTATTTTTTTTTTAAACTTTAAACCCATTCTTATAATCATGTACAATCACAAAAACAAAAATAGCTATTGGGATTCATGAGCTAATTTAGGGGCCATACACACTTACACACATAAGAAACATTACACACACATACACACAGACAAACTGTAACACATTTTTAAAAGTGTGTCCGACCTCCAGTATGGAATCCACTTCGTTCTTGCCATACCATTCTGGCTCATACATGTCCCCCAGACATTCCTGCAGGTTCTTGGAGGACTCATGCATAGCTGTGAAAAAGCAAACAGTCTGTTTATTACTGGGCATATACATCTGTAGGCGAGGCAAGGCAGAAAATACATTACAAAGAGATTGGAATTTAAACATTACATGAAAAACACTGCGATTTTAAAATAATAAAAAGAAGCAGGCAAAATATCTAGGGATGAAAAACATGGGAGTTTTAATATAGAAAGAATAGAATACTGTTAGAATATAAATGAACAGTACAACAGAAGGAAGCAGGCAAAATAGCTAAAGAATAAATGGGAAAGTTGCAGTAAACCACAAGGCAAAAGTAGTTATATATATTACTATAACTGACTATATAAACTGAGTTTATATATGCCATTTTTCACCTTTCACAGCCTCCAGGTATGCCCTAAGGTCCCTCTGCAGTTTGCTGCCTTCAGCCTGTGGATGAAGCATAAAACATTAGGCCAAGTTTCAAGTATGGATAGAGACAGAGTATGTTGAGCTAGACAATACTTAATAAATCCATGCGGCTAAGAATTGGTGAATATCAGTCCGTTGATACAAATTGGAAACATGGCTCTGCAACATGTGCCACTGGATGGTACTCACATATTGTTTGTTGAAGTTAATAACTCCTTCCTCAAAGGCAGCGTCTTTGGTCTCATCAGCTTTTCCAAGCTTCTGGAGAACCTGTCCACCAAACAAACAGCAGCATTAGACACAGTGACACAGTGACAATGCCATGAGAAAAAACGTTCCCCTACAGCAAATTATTCTGCTCAACTTTCAGTTAATACACTATATTTCACTAGAAAATTTTAGCATTTTAATTTCACTTGGTTGTCTATTTTGATATCTCTCTCGCTCTCTCCCATAATATAAAGTTCAAATATAATGTATCTATAATAACAGGGAAATGAATTGCTCGTGCAACACAAACACACTTGTATCTCTATAACTGTGAGGACATAATAGACATGCATTCTCTAGGCTCTTACTCAACCCTATAAATTCAATGCCTAATCCCAATCCTCATCCCTGACCCTAACCTAAACCCAATTCTAACCCTCACCCTTAAACTACACTGTACACCAATATAATCCATATCTAGTATACTCCCGGCACATAATGTTGTCTCTGCCTTCAGCCCAACAGTATTTTGATGGACAAGTAGCGCCCCCTGACATTTATTCAGCGCACAACCCGCAGGTGCGTGAACGCCTAAAGCTTGACTTCTCATACATATTGTAGGAAAGGCGTTTTATATTTCTTATATGTCACGGGGCTATAAAAGTATATGTGAGTTCACATTATCTGTGACAAAGAACGCTCACTGTCAGCTTTGCCAGAGACACATCAGTCATCAGCCTAAATAAAGAGTAGGCCATTACAGTGAGGGGCCTGCGTTTTACTTCATAATGAACGTGTCCCCTGCATGACATTGACTGCATGTGATGATTGCATCGCAGCCCCCTTCTCCAAACACAGCATCCCCGCTCTGCTCTTATTATAACGACGCGGTGCGACACTGCGCCTTTGCTGGAGGATGCAGCACCGCTGCTGCACAGCCTTCATGTGGGCCTGAAACATGATTTCTCATGCCGGGACATACAAGCGTGTAAATGAGCAGCTCTTACCTTCTCCTGAGCTCTGGTTAGTTTTTTCTGGACGTTACTGGCCACTTTCCCTGCAGTCAGCCCCTTCCCCAAATTCAACTCAGCCATCTTGAAGCGTTGATCAGTCTTTGGATGATGCAGGAAGGAAATAAAAAATACACTATAACGATCGGATGGACCGCAACGGCAAAGGTTGAAGAAAATGCATCAATGTCTTGTGAGGAAAAGACGGCGATGGCTGTAATTATGTGAGAGTACAATGTATCTATATAATTACTGTATGTGAGCGAAGAAGGCTAAGCTCTATTTCTCTAATATTGAGCCGATGTGTGCGCGTCCGTGACAGAAAAGGAGGAGGATGCTGCTGCGAGGGATGCTCTTAAAGGCACAGATGCTGCTGCTGCACGAGTGTTTCACATGACGACATGACGCTCCTTAAAACACGTAAAAGGCAAAACGCTTTCATTGCAACCATAAAACCATAGATGACACTCCAAGTCAAAATGTAATTAAGGTAAGATTAATGTCACATGCACACGAGTTAAATTTCCCAAACCACGAATAATTATTCATCATAACCTCCAAGCACGCGCTGTGTTAATGCCTCGAATTTATTTGTCTTAGGCTCACATATGGTTATGTAACACTGTAACACAATCCTATGCATGTCATTAGTGACCGAAATGCTTAAGAGCAGCTCAGCAGAAACAATACAGTTTCTACAGACGCCACTGCATTAAATATTAAACGTTTTAATGTTTAATATAATAACGTTTTAATGCTTTTAAATAACTAACCCAACATTATGAGTCAATTAAAACCTCTCTTTATTATTCCCCTTATTCATGGGTGACTATACCACCCAAGAATACTTGCGCCAACATCAGACTCCAACGGGATTTATCTGCTTATTAAAATGTGTGAACGCTTCTCTCTGCTCCAAAGGAAGCTTATTATGTGCTCCGGTAGATGGCGCTGATGGCTTATATCATGACTATATACTATACAGCAGGCCTGTACAGAGCCTTGAGTCTTCCACTTTTTAAAGCTGACTGTTTTGGTTCAAAGGCTGCAGCAGTCTGACGATGGAATTAAGTCTGTGCGGATGATTACAGAAGAGAGATCAGGGTTACTGGTGAATTCATAGTGATCTCATGTTGGACACATGTTGGAAAATGTCCCGTTTGCAGGTGTTCAACACTCCTCATTATGTTCTTAGACGCCGTTTAGCTGCCATATGATGCCATGTTACTTGTGAAATCGAGAATACCCTCTATTATTGCAAGTTATTTTTTATATTGGATCAAATCATTGGTATTTGTCTAATATCTGTTTAAATGATGTTGCTTGATGCAATAAAATATAAACTAGAAAATCAAATTAAAACAAAAAAAAATGTTTTTCAAAGGGACACAAGCTGGGGTCAGACTGTGCACATCCATGTACATGTCCATGTCATGTCCCTAACTCAGGTGTGAGTTATGGACACACATGGACATGTAGAGACAGCTCTTTAGTGTCGCAGGTGGTTATTGAGTCTGACTAACTGGGAGCTCTCCGAGGTCCTGAACTAATATAGTGCTGACAGGCAGCAGAACAAAAGGCTCAGAAAAGGCCAGTTTCTCCTTTTCTTCAGCATTACATCTTCATGTCATTATATCCCCGCTGCATAATCCAGCATGAGAGCGAGCTGGGGGGGGGGGGATCCTTCTTGCACGTGAGAAGAAAAATGGTTTAGTGCTGAGTAGGATGGGTTTCACAAGGGATGATTACAGGTTTCTCACACTGGGGCTCAGAAAAATATCAAATAAGAGTGTTTCAAATGTCACCTGTTGTTTTAAATGTCAATAGATCCTGACTATATACGCGGTGTAGCCAACACTTGCTCACTATCTCCCTCCTCACTTTCTCCTTCGCCTCCTCATCCTTTTCACCCTCTCATTCTCTTTCTCTCCTCTTTTCATCCTCTCTTGCCTCCCAGTTTCTTTATCCCCGACAATAACAACATTTGGCCACGAGTCACCAAGCCCATTCGTTCCCGTGTAATCACATGGACAGCTCCTGTCGACTCCCCCTCCCGTGCTGCGGGAATGGTTTAACCCGTTCAGTAAGGGAGACACAAAGGAAGCGCGTTTGCTGCTCTGTATGGAGGGGGATACAATTGGCTGAGTGATGTAAACATGGCATAAAAAAAAAACCACAAGGCATTTCCACTGTCCGTCGCGCTGTGTCCATTATCAGCTTTTAATATTACATGAGGTGCTGACTTACGGCAGCGCGTCTGTCTGGGCGACAGGAGAGCGAAAGGCATAAAGTGAAGCCAAGAGCGGAGGAGGAGGAAGAAGAGGAGGAGGAGGAGAGGAGTTGAGCATTGTTTCATCCTCGCTTCAAAGGTTTATGGAGTTGTTCTCTGGCTTTGGACCGAATCCACTTCACCGCAATGTTGGGTTCTTCAAACTGACCATTTCGACTGGTTGGGATTTTCCTGTCTTCATCTAACCTGTTTTTAGTTTCTTTGATTTTGTATTTGGAGTATGAAGAAGGAAAAACACGCTAATATGTTGCATGTCTGAGGTGAGTGAGTTTTCTTTTGTTCACCGGTTTAAATTGACAGCACTGTGGGTTTTGTTATTAATCCAACAGGGTCTGGCGCTTTCCTCGCTCAAATAAAGACTAAAATTTGCATCCGGTATAATCTCCATCCACCAGACCGAACGAAGAACAGTTTACATTTCCTCGTGTTAAAATGGTTCCTAAAAGCCAATGATGCTGCCCACAGCCTTATGTTCATCATCGCCGTGAATGATTGTCTTAGGACATTGGACACATGGAGGACTGTACCTCGGCTCTGCTATTGTTTTAGCCTCTTTTGTTTTCAAACCGTTGCTTATAAGGGAGCATTTGGTGCTTTTAAATCAAGACGCAAGCGCTTGGAGACATTTGAGCGGCAGCAGGATATCAGTGGCAGTCAGTTTAATCCTTCATGATGTGTGGGAATTAATAATTTAACGGACTAAACTGTGAATTTGATACTCGTGTACAAGATTGAATTGAACACCGTGTAAACACTGGGAAAGAAATTGATTTGCACCTGCACAAAGTCACGTGTGTGTATCTATCTATCTATCTATCTATCTATCTATCTATCTATCTATCTATCTATCTATCTATCTACAATATCAGGAGATTGTTAATAATTAAGGAAAAGATCATAGAACGAAAGAACATAGAGAAAGAATTTCTCACATACAGTGGGTTTTTTTTCTCTCCCCGTCTTCCTCTTTAGATTGTAAACATCTTCATAATTTCTAGTTTACCAGAGCAAGGATGAAGTTATTATAGGCAGCAAGCCTGCTGAGCTTTAGTGTGCATTCCTTTTTTTTTATTTTTATTTCCTTTGTTCAACATGCAAATGTTGTCTTGCTACCACATATCCTCCTGGTTCTTAACTAAAATGGCAACTTGCAAGTGTGGGACCTCTATTCCATGCCTGCAGTTTGAGATAAACTTATTCATGAATTGAAGAAAACCTTCAACAAGAAAATGGTGGGTATTTGTTTTGTACTAATGTGTGTTTTGTACTAATGTGTGTACCATGTATGCTGCAGAGAGGATTAAGAATTATAAAACCGCAATACTCTGGGAGAGGCAATAAATTTAATAATTTTGTCTGGCTGTTGTGAGATATGAATCTTTTATAAAATAACAGATTAGCCTTCTCTAATGCATAAAAAGTCTAATTAGAACCCTGACCCAAAGAGCTCCTGATATATAATAAAATATTTGAGGGATGTACAATTTTTGAATAGAAGATGCAGTGGAAAAAAAATACCGTGGGTATATGATGGAATGTTGGAAAATCAATACTCTGTGAGTGACAGTGTTTTGGTGTCAAACCACAAGGTTCCTCAGCTGTGTAATTAAATCATTTAATAAGACTAAGACTTGTGGCTAATCAGGCATCTTGTTTTTCAGGAGCATCTCTTTGTTTCACACTTTGCAGTGTTTACAGTCAAGTAATGTTCAGCAGCCTTCTACTGCTGCCAGGTGTGATGTTTCACAGGAGCACCAGCCAACAAGACACTGTAACAGGAGTTACTGACCAAACATAAGTTGAACATTTAGGGTATAGAGATAATGAAGTGACAGCAAAAGGGCAAGGTTTCAGAAATGTGTTGCATGCTAAGGGATTTAATCCCTTTGCTTTGAAAAGTCTATCAATATGCTGCTTTCCTTGGCTTTGGCTGTCTGACAGATGACACATGCAAGAAAGACCTGATGAAGATTAATGTCCTCTATAGATTTGTCCAGCCAAGAACAATATAATTTATTGTAAGATGAAGTCTCTTCAAAAACAGTATTTTAGTGCCCCAAAAAACAGCACCCTCATGGCAAACAGAGAGAAGAGTTTTCATCCTCAAAAATATAAAATATCAACCTCAACTTTTGACCTCATCCTGCAGTTTTTTTTATGATGAAAAATGCTTCAGTGAGAGATCAATGTTGAGGTGAAAATTAGTACCAGAGAGATAATCATTCATTCACACAGACTGTGCAGTTCATGGAGTGTGTTGCAATGCTCTCACTGTGCAGTGCTTTGAAGATGATGGTTATGTAAGTGCAGTGAACATAAGCCAAAAAGACAAAACAACTACAAGGCGTCTTTGTCTGATGGAACTAGTCTGCAACAGGCCTCAGTGTTTTTGTTATGTATTTAAGAGAAGGATGGATGATGTGTTGAAGAGGCCAGACGGGTGACAGCAAGGGAACACTGTGAGTGAACATTTTATGAGAGGAATAAAATGGGCGGGGGGGAGACTGCGTTGAAGACAACAAAATAAATAAAAAATAAAAATAATGCCACCCCTCCTCCATGAAATTAGGGGAACAAAGTCCAAGCTAGAGAATTACAGTGAACAAAAAAGGTAGGAGGGTTAGAGAAAGGGTTAAAGAGGGGTTGGGGGTAAGGAGTGTAAGAGAAGAGGGGAGAGAAAGGGTAAAGTCAATTCTATTCCCATTAATACACACCCCTGCTGTCCTTCCCACTGGCGTTTTCCTCACGCACACACACACATTTTAGTGTACCATTCAGATATAGTGCTGTTTGTTATTCTATTCAGCGCACTAATATTGTGTCTGGTTGCCCCCTTTAACAATGCGAGAGACTCTATACACTAAATGCATATTATTTTCCATCAGGGTAATGAGAACAGTGTTGGTTTGAGAGCCACTAGTTCAACTAGATCTGACTCACAGCATGTCCGAGCCTTTGGACACTGTGGTATTTTTTGAATGTGTTTGTACAGTATGTGTACTTGGTTTGTTGCTGAAATAGTTTCTCCATATATTGTACTGAGGCACATCTGCTGCTTCTGTCAACATTTTCATCTCTGTTGTAAGCATTGTCTGGAAAATGAGTGTTGTGTATATAGTAGCGTATGAATTTGGCTGATATTCAGGTTTAAGTCTGATCAGGGTATTTGTGAGGTCAATATGCGTTCTCATCCATAATGCATGTAATACTGTTTGTATGCGGATGTGTGCTAACATGGTAAATACTGTATAAACAAATAGCAAAGAGAGAGAAGAGCGAGTGGAGAACAGAGCTACAATTGAATTCAGTAATTCAGGACGGGTCTACAGAGACAGAGCTGTGTGTAGCGTGGCTAATAGAAAGAGTGAAAAGACAGAAGGCAAAGCTTTATACTGAGAAACTCTCTCACTGTGTGTGTGTGTGTGGGAGTGTGTGCGAGAGAGAGAGACTCTGCAGTATTTGCCACAGTCTCAAGTTATATGTTCACACCATCACAGACAAGAATATTCTGTCTATTTTCCACAGTGGAAAGGAAACAATTAATATGCCCAATTTCTAGATTCAAGTGCGTACCCGAATTTCACGTGTATATATATATTTGATTAACAGCTTTTGCTATTGCCCTTCTCGTTACTTAATATATTGTGGCATTAAAAATCCATAGCAGCCTATTTAGTATATGGAACTTGAAACTACCCAACAAAGTATCATGTTATTATCCAAAGGTACATTATAATGTCATATAATGGGTGTTCTTATTTTTATATTGCGTGGCTATAGTATTGTTGAATGGCTGCATTACTGTAGGGAAACCTCAACATTTGTACAATACTGCCATGCACTAGACTGTAAAGTATTAATATATTATTGCCATGTAGAATTTAAACATACAGTGAATTAGTTTTTAGTGTTTTTAGCAAGAACATAAGATTCAAGAGGTAGCAGGATTAATAAACATTAAGGTAAATTACCAGTGCTTAGATTACAAACCAGTCAGGAATTAAGAAATATTACAAACAAATGTTGAATTTCTTTTAATTTTACTGCTTGCCGGAAGTGGAAAAAACCAAATGAGTAAAGAAAATTATCATAAATTGAAGGTTAATGGCTTTTTAAAACCAAATGTTATCTCTTAGAAACAACAGATGGAAGCAACAGTTAGTAAAAATGGTGGAAAAGAAAAGCACATATGGCCATGCCTGTGAAAAGACACTACACTGAATGATTTTTTAATTTCATGCATTCTGAAACTTTCACTTGGTCGTGGAGTCTTGCAGCTCTGAATAGCCATTTTCAGCTCAAAGGGGGCATTTGAAAAGAGAAGTGGCTCCATGGGGGTTTGGTAAACTTTTACACTGTGGCCCGAAGACGGCCAAGTGTTCAGCAGCAGCAGAAGAGTGAGGAAGAGCGAAGTGGTTGAAAGCAGCAGTGAGATAAATGATGCTGGAAAGAGAGACGATGAAAGACTGAGAACGAGCTGTAATCTGATGAAAGCCTCTTTACGGTTACCTCACCTCCAGGCCACAAGCAATGACCCAGGCTTAGAGGTGGATCAATGCTGAGGCGGCCAACATTCACACACCCAGGCACACACGAGCACACACAGGCTGACAAACATACACATTACATACTCTTGAGATCACTGAGAAATGTGTTTTCGCCGCCTGTAGAACACATGCAACACCTGAAGATACAATGGAGATCACTCCACAAGGGTGATCTCCATCTCTTTTTTTACATTTATGTTTTTTTATTTTTATTTTGGTAAAGTAAACATAAATGACGGGTTATTGGAACAAGAGCAGAAGTAGCTAAGAATCAGAATTTTGTGCATTTGTGTGTGTGTCTGTCTGTGTTCCAGCTATTACTCATGTTGGGGACCTACATCTGTTCATTATGAGGACTTATGGGAAAAAGCAAGTCCAAATAATTTAAATAAGTATTTCATTTTAAGGTGAAGACATGTTGTATGGTTATGGTTAGGGTAAGGCCAGTATAGGATATGGTCAAGGTTTTAGTAAGTCTCTAGGAAATGAATATAAGTCAAGGTAATGTCCCCTGAAGTCATGGAAACCAGAGTGAGTGTGCTTCTCTCTCTCTCTCTCTCTCTCTCTCTCTCTCTCTGTCTGTGTGTGTACCTGGTATTCCTTATGTTGTGGGGATCTACTGTAAATCTGTTTACACAGTCACATTATGGGGACTTATCTTCCTTATGGGAACAAAAATCAAGTCTCCATAATGTAAATTACTACATTGTAAAGTGAAGAAATGTTTTAAAGTCAGGCTGAGGTTATGGTTAGGTTAAGGTTAGTGTCAGGGTAAGGGCTCTAGTAATTAGGGTTAAGGTTAGAGTATGTGTCCAGGAAATGAATGTAAGTCAATGCAGTGTCCTCTGAAGTCATGGAAACTAGTGTGTGTGTCTCTGCGGGTCACTCAGACATCTCAATGAAATTGTAACTCAATGAGGGAGAGGGTGAGAGTAAGGAGAAAGTTTCTCAGCTCACATACAAATCCCCCTCCTGTTTATAAACTCAGTACTCCAGACAACCAAATGACCTGAGCAGGCTGTTGTATCATGTGTGTCCCAGTCTAGTGGGCTTTTGTTTATTAGGTACAGAAAAAAGCAAAAGTCATGCATGTATGATGGAGGGTGTTGTGCTTATCTGGGTTTAGATAAGGAAATGATAAATAGTGGAATGAACTTGCATTAGCATTACTATGCTTATGAGATAATATAATTTGTATTTTTGTTATATCAAATCCCACAAATGGATCAAGGTGTAATCAGGGCATGATTTATGGATAATGGAGTTCTAAAGACAAGCACATGAAGGAAATAATAGAAAGACAAATAAGACTTAAAAGGCAGCTTTAACACAGTTGGAGCAGAATCAAATCACTTCCAATAAATGAAAAATTATTGGAAGCGTTTACAATAAAACAAGACTTATCTGTACCTTTCCAGTTACTGTGTGAACAGGAGGCTAGTTCAGTGTAACCACAATTCCAAATAAATGCAAATATGCTTGCACATTCATTACATTCACAGTCAATAAATTTGTCATTAGTCAGATGATATAATCAGAAAATATGGGTTCATCACAAGGCCTCACTGCTGAAATTACTTTTGGTCTAGTGAATAATTCAAAACAATCCAATTTACAAATACAGTATGTTCATGCAGGAAATACCTTTTTATTTCTTGAGTGATTATTGTCACAGTTTTTCCTGTTTGTTTTTATTCCATTGTAGGACAAAGTGGTACAATGCACAAATGACCCATATCATATTTCACATTAAGGAGCTCTCTCCTGTGTGTAAGAAAAGCAACCAGCCTAAGCTCTTCTTCATAAAGCACTGCACTTTGTGTAGGATTTGGTGGTTGATTTAGTGAGGTTGCAGATTGCAACTAACTGAGTACCCCCAATCTTCTCTGTTCAAGAAGGTGGGAGAACCTGTAGTAGAATTCAGACAAAGTAAGAATGGTCCACTCAAGTGCCAGCATTTTTTGGGCTGGAGAAATGTGGCAGAGTGAGATGGAATTCGATCCAAACCCTACAAATAGTGTTTTCTGAGGTAATCATATACAGTTCTTAGTTTCATATGATTATTTACTATTATATTCCATTTCTGCCAATAGATCCCCATGAATCTTTCACACAGGACCATAAAAGCTCAATCACAAGAATATTCATCACATTGTTTTTTGTATCAATCAGATTAGAGCAGCCACACTGCCAGCATGATGCATGGGTCATTCACAGCAAAATATGCTATGCAAAAAGATCTTAGATCACATTTTCAACGGACAATTTAGTGGGAATTTTTTTTTTTTTTTTGCAGGAAAGGTGGAGACACGCTTCATATAGAAGAGTCCTGGCATTAAGTTGAGCACATTGACATTTTTTAATGTATAGTAAGAATACCAGTCTAAGAATCTTAAAGGAAGCAGTCCAAACTAGGATCTGCTCTAAGGTACAAATATTGATGCCTCCACAGAAAGCAAGACATTCCACAATGCAGATAGGGCTGCAACAATTAGTTGATCAGTTGATTACTAAATTATTTGTCAACTATGTTGATAATCGAGTAATTATTTCTTTTCCTTTTTTTAAATTATTTAAATAGGTTTTCTGAATTTTCAACTTCTTAAATGTGAATAATGTCTGGATATAATAAAAACTGATTAAACAAGACATTTGACAAGACAAAATATCATCATTTGAGACCTGGGTAACACAGATCAACATTTTCCAACATTTTTGGACATTTTATGTACCGGACAAATAATCAGTTAGTGAAGGAAATGATAAAGAGATTAATCGATTATGAAAATTACCATTATTTGCAGCCCTACTCTCCTCACGCCTCCAGTGTGGCCCTGTCCTAACCTTCTTAACCTCCCCCCAACACACAAACAGTAGTAGGCTTCCCAGTGACAGATGGGCAAGATGGAAGCACAGTCATCTTGTTAGTAACCATGACATCAGCAACACTGATACTCAATGTCATATGCTCTACTTCTCGGGAAAGAAAAGAGAAGGACAAAGGTGCTGACAGATTGTAACCATGGCACAGCTGTCACCGTCTCCGTCACTGTTTGGAATCGAGATCCTAAATCTTACTGGGGATATGAGTCTGGTGTTGAGGAAGAAGCCAGTAAATGATATGACAGAAATACAAAGTAAGAGACAGACAGCAAGAAAAGAAGTCTGATATTCATCTTTACCTATATACAAATGCCGAGCAGAACAGTACAATGACATGTTACTGATGATGATACTAATGATAGCAGTTTACACATGAACGACCCAGAGACATTCTTTGTAACGTTTATAAAATTCCTGTTTGTGCAAGGTGACACTCATTAGCAGTACTTGCTCAGCTGTGATTAATAAAGTATCTGGATGTTGGTTGGTGAGTGACTATGTAAGGGTTCATCCCAGTGTTCATCAGTCACCAGCCATGCCAGCAGCTCTGTCATCATGTACAGAATTCAAGGAAATCTTAATGTCTTCTATCACGCAATACTTACCATTTTTAGAATTGACTTTGGTATTAGTTACCACTGAGCATCTTTGGGGAGGAAAGCAATGCATTTAAGGCATTTTACTGCGACAAAAAAATATTTTGTCTATATTTTGGTCTTCAGTTTCTTGTCAATTAACATCTGACATAGCCTATAGCTTTATCAATTTTCATTCTCTTTTCAGGACCAGGTTTTCCCATCCCCAGAATACACTATGCACTGTTTGCAATAGAGTATTTCTTGACCTTAAAGTGTCTCAATTTAACTTAAAGTGTCGCAAATTTCACTTTGTCTTCCTTTAATCTTGTGAATATGTTTCACGTATTTCTTTCTTTCTTCCTCACGTTTCTCAATGCCCTTCTGCCTTTCCAACGCCTAATGTCTCTGTGTCCAAAACCTGAAAATCCCCATACTGGGGCGAAGGATGTCCTCGTACTGATGTTGCTCTGTTGCCACTGCTCAGTGACAGGCCTCTGAAACATCCATGCTGAGATACACATACACACACCCCAAAATAAACACACTCACATTCTTCATCTTTTTTCTCCCTGCCACTTTGCCTACATCAGGAGAAAATTAGAAAATATAATTTTTCCTGCTGCAGGTTTTTGGGAGAAAAGCATGCAAAAATCACACACACTCATGTCTCCCGGCTTTACAATAAAGAAAATATGGACTTTACTTCACCACACAGTTTGATATTAACTATATTGTTTAGTGTTGTTGTTGTATCCCAAATAATGTAAGCACACTCAGAGGTGAAGGAGAATTCACACTGCACTTGAAATGGTAAATCCAGTTTCAAGGGCAGAGACACAAGCTGGCAAGTGGCGATACAGCAGAACAAATCATAAAAACCTTATTACAGCGCCAGCAGTGTTCAGATTTGATCTGTGACCTCAAAACAACTGCAGTGAAGCTCCAATGGAGAGCACATCAACACGCAGAGTTGTTATTACACTGCCAGCAATTTTGATATGTAACTGAACACTGTTGGCCTGTTTGACAGAGAGATACATGGTGGTATCATCATGTGTTCATCAGAGGGTACTGCTGTGGGATTCAGTGCACCCACATTTGTCAGCAGGTGAGGAAAATGAGCCTATGATACCCTTTTTAGATGTAGGTTGCACTGCAGTTTCCACACTAAATCTCTCAAATGGAGCTGACTGACAATTAAATCTCTCAGTCTGGGGGAACAATATGAGCATTTTGATGTTCCTGCATTATCTGACCTAATCTTTCACAATAACAATTTAAGGGACAAATTATATGACAGTATTTGTCATCATATACTGACTTTTGTGTATGTCTTCCATAAGTGCAAGCACTGTGTTTCTTAATAATTACATTTACAGCTCAGTTTCTATGGTAACATAGTGCCACAGAGAAGCAAACAATGCTTTTGTACTGAACAGTGACCTTTAGGGGCACTGCTGTTAACACAGAGAAATCAGCTTTTATAGCACTGTTCATCTGCATAAATGTTAATTCACAGTGTTCTATGAGCTCATGGTGGTTTTGGCTACTTTAAAATGATTTTTTTGATTGCCAGACTACTTACTATATCTCACAATTACCATTTATGAATAGAACTAACAGTCTGCAGCAGCAGCATTTGATGCTATTTGAGGCTGTGCTGAGTTGAATATTAACTTCACCAGGTTAAATGGTCAACAAAACATTGCTAACATGGAAATAGGCCTTTTGCCTTTAATCTATGCCATGCTTCCACTTAATACAGCTCTGGAAAAAATGAAGAAACCACTTCGGAATTTTGTGAAATCTTAATCTCTACATGTATGACAAGTAGAGATGGTACAAAAGAACAAGGTCAAGCAGCAAACATTGGGGACAATGATCGGTGGTGCTTCAGCAAGGCTGGAGTCAGGCAGCTTTATCTATGTGAAGGACACATGAATCAAGCCATGTACAGGGTTATCCTGGAAGAAAACTTGCTTCTTTCTGCTCTGAAAATGTTCTCCATCTCTGAGGATTGTTGTTTCCAGCAGGACAATGCTCACACAGCCACACAGCCAGGTCAATCAAGGTGTGGATGAAGGACCACCAGATCCAGAAGAGACTGTCATGGCCAGCCCAGTCTCCAGACCTGAACCCCATTGAAAACCTCTGGAATGTGATGAAGAGGAAGCTGGATGCTACAAGCATCAAACAGAGCTGAGCTGCTGGAAGTTTTGTGCCAAGAAGTGGCATTAAGTCTTCCAACAGCAATGTAAAAGACTGGTGGAGAGCTATGATTAAAAATCCACCAAATACTGATTTCTGAGCTCTTCCTAAACTCGTCCTAAAGTTAAAACATTAGTATTGTGTTCTTTAAAAATGAATATGAACTTGTTTTCTTTGCATTAATTGAGGTCTGAAAATGCAGTTGATTTTATTCAAAAATACTTAAAAATGGTATGTAAAACTGACTGGCACCTAATTCAAAGTACAGCTGATGCTTATAATGTTATTAGTTTTACATATGACACTTAATAAGTATAAGTATATTTGTTCTGTTTGATGGTAGTTGGAGCTAAAAAGTGAGGGTTTTTTTTCTTATAAAAGGACTATGTGTATACAAACTTCTTAGGATAATCCAGTCAGTATGTCAATATAAAGGATTTCAGCTTGAACTAACGTCCTGAACTCATAGCACTGGCATGGCTGAACATTTTAAAGGACGGGGCTGTTTACTGCCTTGATATACCGGTTGTTTAAGCTCAAACATTTGGTTTAGTGAATACCCCAATGTGCTGGTGAATTATAAAGAGGCACCAACTGAATAGGGTCAAAGGTTAGGACCGTCTGTTGCCAGAAGCTTCAGAGAAACTATCATGTATTGCTCTTATTATGCACATTCCCATGGAGACGAGCCCCCAGTCCAATTTGCGCGGCCCTTGTTCCGTTGCTGGTTGTTATAGAAACAGACAGGACGTGCTTCACAATTTTTAATTTTTTTTTTCTCGTGTCACTTGTTCTGACCTTGTGGGCTAGTTTCTAATCATGTCATCTCTCTTTGGCCATAGTTGCAGTTATATTGTCAGGTCAGGACACAACATGAATTGTGGCAGAGAGAAACTAATTAACCTTTCTATTGAAATCAACATTCAGTCTGAGGCTGTTTACACTGATTTAATAAGCAGCATAATTTCTCAAGTTTATTAGTTTAATTTTATGTGTCAGCTAGTGACTCTTTCTCCTTTCATTTGTAAGCTCAAGATTATCAAACTTTAGAATATTTAATATTTAAAAAACAAGATGTAGAAGACATAGTTTTTTTTTTCCTATTTTGCTTTGTCCAAACCCTTCACTTCTGTAAAGCACTTTGATTCAACTGCAATTGTTTTTAATTTGTAAAATAAGTAAACATTACTTGAATTTACTTAAACATTAAGTTCAATGTTTCAGTCAGTAAAACTAGTTTTAGAACTAAAAAGCGTACCCCACCTTTCCTCTGCTTAACCACCTTAAAATGTTGTCATATTACTTGAAGTGCACCAGTTTATAAGGAAAACCAAGTCTGCAGCGAGATGGTGAGACGCATTGGAATCGCTCAAAGAACAATAGAGCTGAGTCTCTCCTGTCAATAAATATCTTGTCAACTGAAGTTTTGCGTTCCAGGAGTGATACTCTATACCACACTCTGAGGACTTAGCTTCACAAATCTATGTTGAACTTTATGTTGAACAGTGAGGATGGTATTTCTGGGTCTGCTGCTCCTGCACCGGTGCCCGTGGAGGACTATGCATGGCAGGGATGTCCAGGCCTATACTGGACTGCATACCAAAAAAATCAAAACTACTTAGTTCTTATTCTTGTGCAGGATATATATATAGATGTTAATATTAAGTATGCACTGCAGTGTTTAAACACTATGGGAATGTTAATCAGCTTCCATTAGCTTCCATTTACTCTGTGTCGTTAAATATCTTAATCTATGTTAATGCTAGTACTGAGGTGGGTGCTGCTTGTAGGAGGAACCGAGCTGATGGAAGGTGCCGTAACTAGTGTGGATTCTTGAAAACAGCAGCTGACGTTTAGATGTCTAAAAGACATAAGTTGGGACATTTGCAGACCACATAGTGATTGTTCAGGACATCACCCATTAGAATGTGAACTTGCGTTTTAAAGCCTCCAGATATCACCTGCAACCAGGCACCTACTGGCCCATACCAGCTGTCAATCACTCTGGTGTCCACTCATGTTTTGACCTATAACATAACATCTATTTTCCTCTAAATGGGAGCATCATTTATAAATCAACATCATGTTTGATGGAATAAGACCAGAAATTAGCGATTGAGGCTATTAACTTCTCAGGAAAATGTTTCCTGGCATTATAAATCAAGTGAGAAGTAGGTTAATTTTCCCACAGCCATACAGCATATTGGTACTTTCTGACTGACTTCACTGAAGAAGATGCTGTTTAATTTTTTTTATAAAGAGTCTCTCACATTGGACAGCTACATAGTAAAATTAATGCTATTATCACTGACATCAGATAGTGTTTATACTGTTTATATTAACATTATTAAATGTACAAGTAACAAATGTCTCATATTCTACAGTCACACTTCTGTTTCTAGCCTCTTCATTCTTCTGTCCCCCCATTCCCCAACTCTCAACTGGTGGAGTGTTTTTTTTTTCTTTCAATTGTTTCCAAGTGCTGGCTCATTGTGCGAATAGTAAGATAGTATGATATAATCTATGGTGTGATTTGGTGCTACACAAAGAAAAGTGAGCTGAGTTTAATTTCAATGAAGACTGTTTTAATATCAGTTGACTCACCCTGTGCCACACCTCCATTATTGCTATATTATTAATTATTGCAAAAAGACACTTAGACTATAAGTAATGTGTTTCTCACTGGTGACACAAAATTTCTCTCTCTCTCTCTTTTTTTGGAATGTGAGGTTCTACTAAAATGACATACATGAAATACAGCTATGTGTATTAGCAAACAGGTACAGGAAGTTTGGAGTTACCTGACCTATATTTAATAAAACATACATGCATATAATACACAATTTATATCTTTAAGTTTTTATCCTTGTATTAGTATATTAGTTAATGTTTTGATGTGTCTGGTGGTAATGCTCAATCACTTTTAATTTATAATAGACTTAATATCAAATAGACTTAAAAAAAAGTATCATAAACTAGAGAAAACACTCAGCGAGCACAAACCTTTATCAAGGCTGCTTAGTTTTCAACATAACCACCAAAATTAAATTTCTTCTTTAAACTATAATCAGAATTTGTCCTTTTACTTTTTGAGTGATACGGTTCACAGTCAAATAGCTCCCAAAAAATAACCTCATGTTTAAAGAACAGAAGAGAAAATCTAATTGCAATGGCAAAACCACCTCGGGAAAATTGTAATGAAATATTTTCCACAAATTGTTCAGCCCAACTGGAAAGATTAGTGTAAGGTTTGGCAGCAGTCAGATTCTATATACATTAATGAGAAATGAAATGACAACAACATGAAATATGTAGTACAGTGCTTGTTGCATTAAATAATAATAATGTGCAGTAAAATACTGACATCTGTGCTATCATTTATAATCATCATGTTGAACTGTCAGTTAAACTGCTGGGATTTGGTGTCTGAATGAATCTGGTGCTCTGTGTGGGTAACAACGCAAACAGCATTTTACCAAAAGACACAAAGAGATAAAGTAATATACTGCGCTGCATTCTGTTATGTAATGGTAAATCTCAGCGTCTCATCACATGAAAGGTAAAGTGTATGAAATGCTGGGAAATAAAGACAAATTGTGAAGTTTGTAATTGCTCATAAATGAGCATACGGTGTAATAAAGCTCAGTTTGCCCTATTTAATCACAATTACACAAATACAATGGATCAAGATTAATACTTTGTTTTGTGTAAAAACTACAGTCCATATACACTGCAGAGAGCTTGTTGTTTTCCTGAACATTTTCAGCAATTAAATTTGGCATTTATTTAAACTCAGGAATGACTGCATTAGATTAAAAGTGAAAGTCACCTTGAGCCCAAACAACACATTTTTTGGCCATAGCCCAATTTGATACACTAACTTGGACAAAACTTTGAATTAGGATAAAATTATTAAGTGATGACATTTTATGTCCAAAAGGTTAACTTCACTGTGACATTTTAATGTTCTGCCATAAAAACAACATTTCTGGCCCACATTTAATGCCGTAAATCAGGAGCAGAGGGAAAGATTATGATAATATTTCCTGCAGCTTTTTCTCATTGGGGGAAACATACAACTGTGAAGCAATGATTCCACATGTTCCTGATTTCTGTTACTACTAAAAGCCAAACTATATTGTCAAATGAGTGCTATAAGTATCAGTAGTTTGTTGAAAAAACATCAAAAAAGGGGAAAAGGACCAAAAACGGAGACGAAGTAATGAAAAAGGAGTAACAAGGTTTAACAAAAAAAGGAACCAGTCAAAACCTAAACAGAAAGTGCTGAGGCTGGTCGGCTGGTGAGGCGGAGCTCAGAAAGCAGGAAAAACTAAAAGAGAACAAAAAGCAAGCATTAGAAGACTTGCAGGGAGAAAACTTAAGTTCAGAGTTACAAACATTTGCTCAGAGAGAGCGTGACACGGTTACCATCCAAACTGAGTAGACGCACTGAGGAGAAAGGACAGGAAATCCGGGTTTAAATAGAGCCTGGTTGATTAGTGGATTGGAGGCAGCTGCGCTGATGAAGTCCCCACCTCACCTGTCAACCAGCCTCCTAAGAGCAGAACTCTCCAGGAAGTAAGGCAAATACAAAGTAAAAACAGGAAGTTAAAAACCTGAACACGGGAGCAACCCAGACCAGACATGACCAGATATGGCAATAAGTTTGTTTTTAAACTTCAGTACAGTCATTAAATAACTATTTAAAGTTATAAACACCACAGTGAGAGGCCCTCACTTCTCAAATCCTTGTCAAATCATTCTTACTCTTTTTTTTTTACTGAGCTAATCTGATTCTTGCGTGAGGAATAGAGTTCTTATCCTCATAATGATGAGCTCATACATGCTATGACATGTTCCTATAATAACATGTTTCAGACAGTATTGAAACATGAGGGTCAGTATCACATCACTACTTTGATTACAAAGTTATAGATTGTAGTATACAGTAGTATAGTGTTGTATTTACTGTGGTATACAGTAGTATAGTGTATATACATGTATAGTGGTACTTCAGCTTGACAGCAAAACAGCAAATGGTTGGCTGATGGTTTACTTCCAGTTAATGACCAAAAAGACAGTGGTTCAGGATTAAGTAAAGAAACAGATGTGACTTTAGGATTTTTTTTTTTAGATATTTCTATAAACCTTGATTTTGTGGCCCAAGGCTCATAAAACAGTCTACTGCACACATTCATGCTAATACATTGTGCTTATTTAGTATTGCACCTATTAAATGAATGTGTGTGCTGCAGATCTTTTGCCGCTTTAGTGTATACCCATGTGAATGATAGTGACAGAACTGCAATTTTTCTATGATGCAGCATTTTCATCTGCTGTGCTTGTGAGTTGTAAGAGTGCCTGTGCTGAGTTGTTTGTTTCCCCCCTTTTTTCACAATTATAGAGCAGACTTTTACTGCTCTTTCAGCAATCACTGTTGACTTCCTAAAATGATCAATCAATAATCACTCTCTCCTCTTTCTTTTGTCTGTCTCTCACTCCTCTCTCTCTCTCTCTCCATCTCTTTCTTTCCATGCTTCCTGTTTGCAGGTCATCACGTCCCAGTGGGGGGAGGCCCGCTGAAGCAGTCATCCCCACACTCCCTTCCTTGGATCCCTCATCCCTGCCTGCCTCTGTTCCCCATCACACTGCCTCTAACACCTTATCTTGAGCCACCATGACTTCCACCAGCCAAATGTTTGGTTTGGCGGAGCTGGGGCTGAGGTGTGACCAGGAGATTGAAAGGAAATATGAGATTGTGCCATCAGTGGTTTGCTCTATGTGCTGCCTCTTTGGAATCATATACTGCTTCTTTGGTAAGAGAGGATGGTGGTCAGACCTGTGCTTGGAAGATCTGAGCTGGCTCTAATATACTGTATATCTACCAAATCTCATGCATTAACTGTGTGCATTAGGTTTAAAATAGGGCTGAGTTCAAAAAAATATTTTCCAAGTCATATCAATCTTCATTTGAAAAATCTGATACTTACTTATAAAATCATCTAATTGATATTTTAATATATGCCATTTCCTAAATCCTCTGCACAAAACCATCAGAGTCACACGATGACTAAGTCCAGACTAAAGTGAGAATAAGAATAACAGACCCAGATAACAACTGAGTCTGCAGATTTGTTCATTCCTTTGCCTTCACTGGTTTAAAATCAGAAATACTTACACACAGCCCTTCTTAATACGAGCAAGTGCCGTGAACATATTGGAAAATTGATCAACATAGAGCCAGAGACCCACAAACTCCTGGTTGCTGATCGTGTTTCTGTCATTGGTATAGTGGCAAAGAGTGCTTCTCATGTTACTGGGTGTGTGAATCAATACTACTCTGTGGTGTTACACTTTATTGAATTAGTGATTACACAGTTTTAGACTCATATGATCAGTCAAAAACCTGAATCTTTATGCAGTGAACTGTTGTTATCATGAAAAGACTGGATTCCCTGCTGAGAAAGATATGATTTTACATGACCGACCTGGGAGTAGACCTGTCTTTTTGTTAATGCCTTTTGACATGGACTATTTATTTATTTATTTTACACATTGATTATGCCCAGAGTGTGTTTGATTGCATCCTAACGAATTTCAATAGTGTCGTTACAGCAAAAAACTATCAGTAAGTAATTACAACGTGAACTGCTTTGAGCAGTAAAAGTACATTAAAGCACTCAAATAATGACATTGCTTTCCCAATGTCTTTTGCATTTTTGGCTAAAGGTACAGTTAATATCTTTGAGTTGTCTTAGATATAGAGTTATTTACTTACTGCAATTTAACTGTAGTAGTGGAGGCAGTGTTTTTTTATGCTGCTGTCTTTATGAGATTCATTGGCGATTTAGTAAACTACCTGCCAGGATGCAGGCACACAATATGAGATGCATGCTAATTTCATTTATATCATTTTTGCCTGCACCGCGTAGACAGTATAAAGACACTAGCATGAGTAACATGACATCATTAACAACTTGACCAACAAAAATCAGAGGGCACATTTCTAAGTGAGGACACAATATGCACATTAGAGTAATGTGTATAATTCCAGAGAGGTGTGGATAAATGTAATTGGTTGTTTGAGTGCTTGTCCACTGTTTACAGTTTCCCCATACATAGTAGTAAACTATATAACACAGCCTTTGTAAACATCCTTTGGTTCTTCACAACAAATCTCCGAGGTCAATTTAATAGAACAACTGTCACTTTCAAATTTTTTATAATGTAGATATTGTAAGAAAACACAGTATTTTGGGAAACTGCAACAGGCATGCTGTTTTTTTTGCAATGAATGTTGATGTTTTTTGACTCTGTTAGAAAGCTTGATGCATACAAATAGGCAGAGAGGGATTCAGTGAAGCATGTAGACGGCATTAACATTCACTCTATATGTCTGAGTAAAGCATTGATGTCACTGCCTGCCCTAGAATTTGCCTCACAATTCAGATGTTGGGCTGGGCTATAACTCAACTACAATATGTAGTTTATCATAATATAACTTTCTTCAATCATAATTAAACAGCAGTTTATTTTATGTTGATGTAATGTTTGTACGTCACACAAACACACTTTGATGTTTAACACGTGATTCTGAACGTTTTGCCCAAGGTGTTTGTCCATACAAAAAGTCTAAACCCACCATTTACAAGTTATTTCAACTTTCACTCAAGAGAAAAAAATATGGCTTTAATCATAACCTTTTGGCAACATTGTCCAGCTCTACACTGCCAACATGCAGCAAGTCTGTATGTGGTTGTGACCTTAAAATAAAAATGGGTCTAAAAACATTTCTGATAGAGAACAGTAATAGTTCACTACAATTCTCCTCAAGACGTGCAGGTAAACACACAAGATTGAGAAGAAGAAAACAGCAAAGCTGGAAGTGTATCACATGAATGAGGTGGTCACGAGGATAGAGCATGGACAGTGGATGAGACGAGAGGAAGAGCATTGTTTCGGCACCACTGTGCAATGCCTGATTACACAAAAATAACAATCTGATGTCAGTTTCCCCTGAGACAAGGTTCAGTCAGAGAAAGAAACAAGGAGCCACAGAAAAACAATAAAGGAGATGCAGACAGCGAGAAACACAAACACAAGGGTCGATGAGATTTTAACTCATGGTAATTCAATCTTTAATGGCTTAGGTGTAATTTTTCGCTATTTTTGCCTTGCAAAGAAACAAATTAAGATGGTGAGAGAGTAAAACATAGATGGCAATGTAGGACAATAGCTTGGAACCACACAATAAGGGAGTGGGATGGGGGAAGGATGAAGGAACACAGCTGTTCTTTGAAGCAGAGCTGTTGACTAATGACTGTGGATGACCTTTTGTAATGTGGAGAATATAATTTCCTCTTAAAATTTCACCAAAAACAATCCTGACAAAATCATTCTAATGTGTTCACAAACTTCTCGTTTAACTACATTGTTATATTTTGCCTGCATATGTAATGACATTTTAACTTTTACTGCCTTTTGCAACGCAAGCAAGTGTAATGGTTGAACAAAAATAGCACCCAAATGCAGATCTGAGTTCTTGAGCAAGAAGAGTCTTTAATAAAAACAAATCAAGGCAGGAGGAGAGAGAATAGAATGTCCAGAACTACTTTAAGAACACCAGGAGCAAAAACACAGGGAGCAGAGGACAGCAGATCAGATGAACAACCAAGAGATTGTGAAAGCAGAGACACTAAATGGTCATATGCACTCTTAAAAAACATGTAATGAAATTATTATAAAATTTGTGAGTCTCTCTCTCTCTCTCTCTCTCTCTCTCTCTTACACAAAACAATAATTTGTGTGTTTGTGTGTACTTGCTTGCTCATGATGGTATCACAGCGGCCTGTTTCCCATCTCTCCCTTAGGCTACAGATGCTTCAAGGCCGTGTTGTTCCTCACAGGCCTAATGTTTGGCTCTGTGGTCATCTTCATGCTGTGCTACAAGGAGAGGGTGATGGACACTCAGCTGAGTGTAGAGGCCTCAGTCGGAATCGGGCTGGGGATCGGGACCCTGTGTGGCCTGGTGACCATGCTGGTTCGTAGTGTGGGACTGTTTATGGTGGGCCTTCTGCTCGGCCTGCTGGTTGGAGTGGCTTCACTGGTGGTAAGAGAATTTTTTTTATTTATAGTAATTTGCACATCATGTACTCATTAAATTGCATGATAAATAAGGTGTATATCATAAACATATGATATACACTCCCAGGTTAAGAAAGTCACATAAATTTATATTTTATTACCATACAAGCCAGTGAGGTCAGTGTTATTATCTGGGATTGCTTGTGAAATAAAGATCTAGGTTCAACAACGTTAATGTCAGCTGACTCCCTGAATATAATGAAGGACTAGGTTTTTTTCAGACCTATTCCAAGACAACAATGCCAAGAATGATTTGGCTCAAATTAAAAAAGAGAAGTTATGGGAGTTTGAGACATTGTTTTTCACACAGAGTCCATACCTTTTAATGCTTCTAAAAATCTTTGGGATGTGCTGTAGAAGAATTAACACAACTGTCAAACTCCATCATTAATACAAGCTGTGGACTGAAATAAATCCACAGTTGCTTCTCAAAACAAAAATCAAAGCTAACAGAAATTTGAGGGTGAGAATTTTTAGGAATGATGTTTGGGGTTGTGATTGTTGATTTGTCTGGATTAAACCATCCGTCATTTCTGTTGTGAGCTTCACCAAACCCCCTGTCTCCCTCTCTCAGGTCATGGAGGAGTTCTACCACCCCAAAACTGTATGGGTCCCTCTGGGTGTCCTCCTCAGCTCTGGGACATTATTTGCAGTCCTCACTCTTCAGTGGCAGTGCTTCTTTGTCACCTTCTCCACTGCCACGTTTGGCTCTGCCATCATCACTGTCACCGTGGATTACTTCATAGAGCTGTTTGCCTTGGTGCACTATGTCTACGAGAGACTCAGGGTATGCTCGCTGTCAATTTATTTGAGGTCACTTTAATGAGGCTTGTTGTACTAGTGGTCTACAGTACAATATACTGTATGTGCGAGGGCAGTCATGTGTGTGAGCTCTCATGTGTGTATTTCCATCAGCAAAGTGAATTAAAATTAATTTATTTCAAACTGAACAAAATGATTGCTGATTGAACAGAATACTGTGAGGATAGTCTTCAATGGGTCTTTGTTGCAATATCAAAGCTGAGGACATCAGATTCTGAGCAGCACCTAGGAAAACCCCTGAAGTCCATACACTGATGGTGATGGTGGTTGGTGACCCGATGAGACTGGGAAAGGAGGAAGAATGATGAATGATGTGGTGGGGATGTGGAGGTGGAGGGTGCGCATGAGAGCAGAGCAAGAGAACTAAGGCAGAATGAAACAGATCAATTAAAAGATAGCAACGAGATGATTGGCTAAGGAGTTAGATGCATTGACGCTATTAGGGCAGATGCATGACATTGATGCCGGGGATAATAACAGCAAAGAAGTTGCATTATACATGCTTGAAAGGAGAGAAAAGCAGAGGATGAGATTATGAATAAAGGTTGAAACATAGTAGTCTTCTTTACTGAACTTATTTCAGAGCTTCATGTCAAACCTATTTTCTGGATTTTTGTTGAATTGCTTTGCTTTAGTACCTTGCTTTCTTGCTTTGCAGACAATTGCAGACTGTCAGAGAGACGGGTAAAACGACGGGTAAAACGCTCTCATATTGATCACTGTATAGAGAAGCCAACACACTTCACCATGATGCACTTGATGCACTTAAATTGGCGCCAGGAGCTTGTTGTGTGAATAGTCTATTTGAGAACAGGCAACTCTGTGCTTTTGAATTCTGAGTGGATTCAGGAACGACAGGCTGAATTGGTGGCTCAGGTTGTCATAGTGATTTTTAAATAAAGTCAGTTTTCTGTCTTGTCTGTGCTGTAATCGAACCTCTATCAAATTTTCAACATGCATTATATATCATGCAATTTGTATTGGCCTAATGGAGGACAGATGATGAGTAATCAGAAATGTATTATGACTAAACCCACACAGTAGCCTGCTGGAGCTGTTTTCAAGTGAAACAGTATTACTTTTCAGGTGATTTCACATATGCAATTGTGCCAAAAAACAATGACAATATTTGTATTCTCATTCTTTGACATTTCATCATACATTCACACTAAGGGTCCACTTCAAAGAGATACAGATAAACTTAATCTGTAGTGTGATGCATTTTTCTAGTTAATGTATTTATTTACAGTGACAGTGTAAATGTATGAGATATCTAATCTGTAGTATTTTTTCATATATTATTGATAAGAATATATACAGGCAAGGATAAGGAAATAAAATTTGAAAAATGAATACAAACATTAAAAAATAATTATGTTATACAAAGATGAGTAATGGAAATTACTCATTACAGCATTAACAGAGGCTGCTTTGACTGTTCACACTCATTAAAGTTGTTCATTGTGTAAAATGTTATCTTTATTAAATTCAACTGTAATTTTTGTAGGTGGCACCAAAGAAGCCAGTATGCTGGTTTACTTGGGTCATCTTGGGAGTGTGGCCTGTCCTGACTATCCTCGGTGTGCTGATCCAATGGAAAGTCACTGCAGAGGGATTTTCTCACACAGAGGGTGAGTGATGCTGCTGTTCACACGCAACCAAACTAATTTATCAGGTTCAAAAGCTAATTTAACATGTTTTTGGCATGTGACCTTTGTCTCTTTGTGATCATCATCCCCAGCATCTGTTCAGCCTCGCCTTGCCTATTATCTACAAACATGTTATCGTCACAGTTCACGCACTGGCAAAAGGGCTGGGGGCTCAAATCAAGACACTTGCAGGAACAGCAGGTTTTACTGGAATTACTTTTCAAAAACAGGCTTATTCAGCAGTTTGAAGTCAGTCCCGACAGAAAAACAATCTAAGAGGGTGCAAAGGCAGCATGCTGCAGTGCACAGGCAGGCTTGCACAATCAGAGACAGAGAGAGCGGAAACTGGCAGGTGAATATAGATTCATATGGAGATGCAGACAAGCGTAGTGGGAAAGTATTTGCATAATAGCAACAGTAACAAGCTGGGGGTAAACTGCTGTTCATTATGGAATAAAAGAATCAGGTTTGCAAATGAATGTGGAGGTCATGTGAAGTGAAAAGACATGAAACAAAACATCAGAAGTTACTGTAAGTGGTATTGTGAAAGTAAGGATGTCTGAGGCCAAAGGAAGGAAGAGAGGAAAATTTGACACATCTGAACACCAGGCAAGAACTTGGTTCTTTTAAAAACATCATTAAAGTTAACAAATTTATGAAATGCTTTAGATACGTATCCTATGAATGAAGAAACACCATTTCGCTAAATGTAAATGTACAGTTATGACACAACCTCTTCACCAGCCTGGATATCAGTAATTAAAAAATATCCACAGACATGGTTCAGTCAAGGAAAGTGGTCCTCTTCTGTCCACACGTAGGTTAGCCATATGTTTTAGACATTAGGAACACTGCTCATATCTCTTAAAATTTTAGCATAATGTCTATATTGTCCTAAGTTGTAGTTAAATTCTGCATTTCTTTGTATATGTTGCTTCAAATTCACGTTGCATTATTTACTATTTACTGTGCTGCTATACTCATGAAGTACAAAGTGTATATACTGTATGTGAGATGATGATGATGCATGTACATGGAATGTTTCATAAAGGACTAATTTCACTCAATTTCACGTTATAATTTCGCCACAAAAACACAGCATTGAGATACTGTACGTATTTGCAGTTGAATTTCTAAGAAAGTTTAATCTTAATGAAATAACTTTCAACTGCTTTAGAGATCATCGCCAATGTGAGGACAGAGAACAGTTAAGGTGTAAGCGTGAGGGAAAGACAGAATGTGTTCTGAATGCAGCCACAACACAGATGGCAGGGCCGCATTCAGAAACACAGGCAGAGACAGTAATTACAACAGTTAAACTTAAACTCACTCACAACACATTTATTTGTACACACATTTTCTACATTTGGTTTTTGCTGGCATATGATGATGCAAATGTACTCAGCCTCAACTAACAGGTTTAAACAAGAGGTTGATGTGATATCTAGTCAAAGAGAGAGAGAGAGAGAGAGAGAGAGAGAGAGAGAGAGAGAGAGAGTGGGCAAAGATATAGAAGAAGCTTTTTCTTTTTGTCGGGCTGTTTAAAACAAGTATAAATGGTTTTTAGAAAGTGCAGTTCTGTTTAATATTAGACAGAGATTTAAAGAACACATGAAAGAAGCATGGGAAACATAAAAATCTATCCACAAAAAAGGGAACAAGTCACTCAAATTCAAGGCACACTGCACAGCCACACTCACCCTCCAGCCCTTTAATTCCTTCTGCAGTTTCCCTTATTATTCCTGTTATCTCATTAACCCCAATTGTGGCATTTCTGTTTGTACTTTTGTACAGTACATGTGTTGTGTGCATGCCATGCTTGTTGCTATAAACATTTTGTAGCTTGTGATTAGAAAGTTGATGGATTAACGAAACAAAGCTAAAGTTATTACCGTTATAACCGTTATAATACAAACTAGCAGTGCTGTTTGTTTGTTTGTAGCCTATTCACTGATGACAGTCCGTGTAGAAGGTGGCAAACACTGGATTGTCAAATAAAAGAGGATGGGTAATAATATGGAGCTGTTAAGATGGAGCAGGTGTAAAGGGGGAAGGGTGGGGCGAGGGTGATAAACTGGGCCACAGTGGTTAAGCAGAGCAAGAAGAGCAGTGAGAAAAATTCAGTTCAATCAGTCTGTCGGATAACTGAGCATGTAGAACAGGGAAGAATGGATTATCTGGCATATGTCGTTTTTTTATCCTGCATGTCTGTTTTACATACATACAGTAGGTACTTTTATACTTGTAAGGACCCTCATTGAAGTTACCAAGTGACCAAACCCAAATGCCAACTCTGACCCCCACTTGAATTTAAACTATTAGACATCATTTTAAATGAGTGGGACCTCAAGGGCATTCTCCCTCCCCAGGTCCTCACAAAGACTGGAAAGCTATTAACACACAGAGTCATGCCTTTATAACTTCAGAAGAAAATGTATTCATTTCCTGGAGACTTAACAATACCTACTTTTTCCAACTCTAACTGCAGCCTTAACCACAATCCAGACCTAGCCTTAAAACATGCCCTTGATTTGGAATGTCATGTTTTTCTTGGACACACAAACATACACGCATGTTTGTGCTTCTATCAAAGTGAGGACCCTCATAGACATAGTACATTCCCTAGCCCCTTACCCCAACCTTAACCATCACAACTAGATGCCTAACCCTAACCCTAACCCTAAAACCAGGTCTTAACCCTGAAAGCACTTTTAGGGGGTGACAGAAAGTGAGGACCAGACAAAATGTCCTCACTTTGTCAAAATGTCCTGACTCTGTAGAGGTTATACAATTTTTGGTCCTCACTTGACAACAAATACAAGAACGCACACACACAGAGGGCCAGAGGGACTTGATTTGGGGTAAAAAAGAAAAGGGAGTATCATTAAGTAGTTTCTCAGGCAGATGGTGCCTCATTAGCTGTCCGCCTGCGCAGAGAAGCAACAATAGACTTTATAATACCCCCCTCACACACACACGTACACACACACACACACACACACACACACACGTACACACACACACACACACACACAAACTGGTTTCCATGACTTCAGAGGACATTGCAGTGACTTTCATTCATTTCCTGGAGACTTACTCTAACATGAACCATAATCACTTGTGTCCTAATCCTAATCCTAATCCTAACTCTTAACCTAACCCTAACCTCAGCCTAACTTTAAAACCTTCACCTTAAAATGTAGTAACTACATTATGGGGACTTGATTTTGTCGCCATAAGGAAGAGAAGTCCCCATAATGTGACCGTGTAAACAGATTTAGGTCCCCACAACATAAGGAATACCAGGTGCACACACACATGTCTTCTTAAGTACAGTGGGGTCCACAGGATTTTGAGCTCACACAGCGAACAGGAAACATATCCATGACACTACACAATGTACCTTATTAAACCAAGGAATCAAGATGCCTCCAAACACAAATACCTAAAAATAATCATATGAGTAATCAACGGGCAACAAGACAGAAAGGATTTTGGCCATGCTTTGCAGGGAAGAGTGTGGAAATAACACGAACACTCTCACCCACTCACAATATGCCAGGACACTGTACAGCTTACTACACAAAGGTAGAAAATGTATTTAAACAGCCAACTGGCTGTATAAAGGAAATAAAGGCGACTGACATGTGTTTATTTTCTTTTGAAGACTTCACTACAGTAAATGAACATAACATGACTGAATATGCTCCATCTCTTTTTTTTTTCCATCTACAGTGGTTTTGAGCCGTCAGCAACGGAGGATCCAGCTCATGCGCATCCGACAGCGTGAAGAGAAACTAAAAAAGGAAAGGGAGAACAAGAAGAAGAAAAAACGACAGCACCAAAAGACCAACCCTAAGCAAAAGGGCCACACCCATCACCACCACCACCAGCAGTATCATCATCCAGCAGTGTCCCACCTACATCATCAAACCCAGAGCTCTCAGCCTCCTAAACTCCCTCCTCCTCAGACTGAACCAGGTTACCACCGCAAGGTCAACCCTAAAAGACGCTTCGATGGAGATGTGCTGTCTCCGGTAAGAAGCAGTAGTCTCACTGTTCTTGAGAGGGAGTGCATGCGTGCATGCAGTGGCTGCGGTAGCCACGCTGCCCCCCCCAGTCTGTAGCTGAATATTGCATGACTTAAAACCTAATTTTTAAACACTTTGCAACTTTTTTTTTCAGTCACTCTAAATAAGGTGGTTATGAACACATTTTCCTGTGCGGTGACAAAGTCACAATTGATATTGTTTCTAACACAGGGACTTTAAGAACACAGTACAACACACTGACAGAAGTCATCGACCCGTCTCTAATATGAATGCAGCTCACAGAAACAAGTAAACAGAGTTTCCTTCCAGTCAGGATACAAAAAAAAAAAAAAAAGGTTTTTAGCTCACGAAATGAGCTCGCTAAGCTTCACTGAAGCCAACATTATGTTGCAGCAGCATTCTTGTGGCTGAACATTGTATTGACAACAACTGTGTTTTGTGTATCAGTGCATTAATCCACACATTTCTGTCTTTTTTTACAGAGCTACATCAGAAGTTTCAGGGACAGGCAGACTGACAGGAGGGCGTACTCACACAGTCGAATAATGAGCCGATCCCGAATGGCTGAACTTGACTACGACTGCGGCTCTCAGGTGCCCCTCACGGCCCCTAATGGACCCCCTGTTCGCATATGAAGCAGTGAATGAGTCAGTTCAATGCACACAATTGCAGAATCACATAAGGCTGCTTTAAAACATTTTGTCACAGTTGGGGGTAGAATATCTAACCTTACTGTGCCAACCTAATCAACTGCCTGTCCCAGAATGAACTCCCAAAAGTGGAAGGGGTACGTCTCACTTCGGTTTCCTCCTCTCAGATAAGAGGTTGTTTGTGGGGCACAAGATGGTCCCATTTTATTCTTTTTAAATATCAAGAAAAATGGAACAAGAAGGAGCAAGAGCTGACTGCTGTTAAAGGCAATGTGATCAAGTCTATCATAGGCTGTATGTGACTCTTCATGGACTGGACCTCCTTAGAAAAAAAAATTTGAAAAATAACTGGACCTGTCTTGTGGGGGAACAGGCTGAACTGCTTTTGTTGATCATTCAATGTAAGGTGGTTTCTGGTTGCTTCAAGCAATAAGAGGTTATGTCTAGTAAAATTATACAGAGAATCAAAGTGTAAAACACTAATTTCTAAGTGGTTGGGCCATTCAGGATATAACTGTGGTATTCAAGGAGTCAGTGTAAAAATTATTGGCTTTAAGAAAGAACATAAAAATGAAGTTACACTGGAACAGAAAGGCAGCTCTTCCTTGTTTTATTCTTTGCTGTGTAAAATGAAATCAGCCTGTTATTTTCACTGACAGCATGCAAATCCAGACTTGGAGGCACAACAAATGTTGTTTGTTGGCTCTGGGGGCATTCCATTAAGTGTTTCCCATTAAAGACAGTTTTTTATGTACTTTATCTCATGGGTACTCTGTGTATCATTGCCTACATTGCTGCCATTTTCCAAGGGGAAAGTACTACATCTCATAAATTTTCTCGTGCCCCCCCCAAACACCAACTGGACCAGAGCTGGCGACGCACCAATACCTCCCTACCTGTGTCCTCTTTCCAATGAACTTAAAGCTACTGTGTGTTAATTTGTTTGTAGACATGGCTCCAAGTGCTCTCACATTCCATTTCCACCACTGATCCCAGAATCAATCTGGTGGTACAGAATTAATTTGTTTAAAATGCTGTTATAACTCAATTAGCATCTGTCTGATACTCTGATACTGGTGTTGGTCCATGTGTTTGACTGTTGACTAGAAACTGCATTACAGAGAAAATGTTAATAAAGTTATGGCTAATGCCAAATATTGGCCAGGGAGCAAGGGGATCAATGCTAATGGATGTAGTCATGTATGAACTTACGTTATGTTCATTGTTTTTGGTTTTTTTTACACCAATATCCTCAAATGTGAATCTTCTAGTTTTGAAAAGTTAACTGCTAAGGAGGGGGTTTAAAGTCCAACAGTGTAAGTGAAAAAAAATGAAAGCTCCCTACAAATGGCGCCCTCTAATGTTTACTAATGGGCCTTAACTGTTTCTGTGTGAATATGTTTGTATGTACATGCTTTTTCATATGGTACATTTTTTTTATAAATCACACAAACATGCTGTTGTTGTGCTGAACATCCAGGGATGTGAGGACATTTGTAAAGGAAGTGTTTACAGTACAGTTTCAATTCCACCTGGGATTAAATGTTTCTGTAAAGATACATTTTATTATTATTATTTTTTTTTTTTAAATCTTTCAGCTTCTGCCTTTAGGGGTCGCCACAGTGGATGATCCACATATTTGATTTGGCAGAGAGTTTTACACTGGGCGTAGAGAGTTTTATCTGGGCTTGGGACCGGCACAAGGAGAGCCTGTGGCTGGAGTCAAAGATAAACATACTCTATGTAATAATCCAAAACACAAAACTGCATTTCACAGTATTGGAAACAAATTGTTTGAGTTTTGTATGGTTGTTTTTATATCTTATTTTTTAAAATTTAAAAGAGATAAAACAATTATACTTTACTTAATGACTAAAACACCATATCTAAATGATAATGGGGTCATGGGCTTTAGCTGGCTTTGCAGTTCTTTGTGTAATGAACTGGCATTTTCACTTTTACCCATTAATGCATGGAAATCTTTGTGTAACTGTTTCCAATGTGTCTGTGTTTCTGTGTGTGACTGTTGTCATGTAAAAACAAAAGTTTGGTTTCCCAGGGTGTGCAAATCATTTTCAGCACTGACAGACAATAATGAATATTGACTGTCAGTGTCAATAAATGACTGAATAAACAGACCGAGTGAATATTTTCTTCTTTTTGTACACTGTCCAGGTAAAGGGCTCTGAAAAGGCATCTTATGGCACCTCTCCTCTTTTCATGTATTATGTTAAATAAGCTTTTGTTCTGCTCTATCACTGTTGCACCAATATTGTAGTATTGGTTATTCTAAAGAGTTACTTTGGATTTTGCATTTCAGTCTGATTCCCTCTTTCCTATTTGTTTAATTGTAACGCAGTTCACTGTTCTTACCTGGAAACAAAGTTTGGACCCTTTTTTGCTTGTAATCTGGGAACAAGGTAAATAATTCTTTTACACTTCACTGATTTTTATTATTGTCCTCTGTATTTGCTTAATACTGCTGAACATATGTTGGGATAATGTCTTTATTGTAGATACTGGATTGTAAATAGTTTTTAAATGTACAAATATGTGTTGTTGTTTTTTTTTCCTGTTTACTCCATGATTGCTTATGTCATTTATTGTATATTCAGTTGTTTTTGTTTTTTGGTTTTTTTTGGGTGGTGGATGTACTTCTTTTATTTCTCCACATCCTGCCATTGTGAGATTTTGAGACTGCAAATAATTTTCATACCACCCTGTTTACATTTGTTTGATATTAATATTATTGTTGATGTTGTTGCGCATGAATTTATATGGACCTAAAAGTATGATAAACATTGTGTTTCTTCAACCTACAAATCTTCTTGTCTCTGCTGTTCCTATAATCTTTTGCTAATTGAGGTGAGCATTTATGAGTGCCAATTATGTATAAATAACTGAACATTAACCTTTAAATCAGTTAATACTACAGTGAAATCCAATTTTATTTTGTTTTATTCCAGTATTCAAACTGAATGCTGTTTTGGCAGCTGTTATAAATCCATAGTTATCATTAATCAGCCAAGAGATAACAACAAATTGCAACACAGGTTCACAAACCACCATTACATGTTTCTGATTGTTCACCTGCACTCCATGTGTTATTGTCACATTTTATTCAAATACTATGTTGTAAAAGCAAATGTTAAGTGGTTTACTGAACATCATTAATACTGTGGAATGTGGTTTGCTCGTTTGGTCTTACATGTAATATGTGAGCCAACATTTGTGGTGCAGTAGTTATGTAACCACAAATGGTTAAAACCTTCAAATATAAAGCTGCATTAATTAAAGTTTGCAAAAAACAACCTTTAAAAAAAAAAACTTTAAAAAAGCTGAGGAAATTATTCACAGTGACTTGTTGCCTCCTCATCAGTGTCTAGTGACTCTGACACTATTGTCAGAACAGTGGACAAACAGCGATGGAAACAGGTTCTGACCAACACGACTCCGCCAATTATAGCTACAGCAGTGAAATGACCTTCTCTTGCTGTACATCTCTCTTTGTTTTTATTTCTCATAAATTTTTCTCCCTTTTCTTTCCCTGTGTGTCTCTGAATAACCTTCCTGTTACATTTACCCCTTTCTGTTTTCCTCGTTCTCTCTCTGTACCACCCTCTCGAGCTCACTCTCTTTCTTGCTGGCTCCTTTATTTTCAGGCTTTCTTTTTTCCTTCCTACACCCCCCACTTTGGTTCTCTCTTATCGGCATTGACATTTTCAGTACAGCGACTTAGACACAAACAAACTGCACCGACTGTAATTCTTGGAGCTGCTAATCTACGTTTTGATAGAAACAAAGCTCTATGAGGACCAGCTCATTAAAGCTAATCTTTATTCTTCTCTAAACCAAGACCAGTACTGACAGTTTCAAAAGAACTAAATCCCCTATTCTCTTTATAAAAGTAAATCAAAAGTCAGAGGAGCGTTAGGCTTGGCTTGGAAAACTACAATCAATTTAGTCCACATCAGATGATTAATGCATTGAGTGGGAACATTACATAAGGGAGCCAATAGAAAAAAAGAATTCTCTTTTGGCTTTGTACACACACAAAAGTCAAATATTTGTCTAAAACTAAAGAAAATGTCAGACAGACAAGCATCAAGTTCTGATAATAAATGTCTTTATTTATGAGATTTTGTCCCAGTGCATCTCATTGACATGATTACACACAGTACACAGTACAGTTTTCACACAGTACTGTGAAAACAACAGCACATTCTGTTAAGCTCAAACTTAAAACATGACTGAGTTCCTTTTCCATCTGACATTTGTGCTTCTGACATATAATCAAACCTCAGACCAACGATAAACTTTCCTCAAATCAGTTAGTCAAATAAAAGCCCTTCTTACTCAGGTTATATTCTTGTGCACTTGTTCAAAAAAGCTTGGCTTAATGTGCTGGATTTTTTCTGATCATAGTGTTTCAGGACCACTGATCTGTTTTGCACCTTGAAAACAAGTCAATATTTGTTGTGACATTAAACATTGCTCTTTCCTTTGAATTATATTTATGAACAAACTATAACTGACTCATCTTTTTTTGTAAGGTGGAAAGAAATGACTGGAATGCAGTGCATTGCTCCTCTATCGTGCATCTATTTTGATTATCATTTATACAGTGCATTGTATCAAGGCACATGTATTCACATGTATAATTCACTGTTTTCATTTTAAATTGGTCAGTGTTCCTCATCTAAATATGGGCTCGGCTTATAAATCATCATAGTAAAGAAAAGAAAAAGTAAAGAGCTGTCTATTTTTTCCCATTTATTATTTTCATAGTTTCTAATGTTGCCTCTTTTTGTTCACATGATGTCTTGCTGGTGCTGTGTGGACTCACTGACCACCTGAGGAGGACAGAAAGAGATTATGTGCAAATTGTAACAAAAGAAGTAAACAACAATCATGACCTATGATCATCTGCAGAGAGTTTACGATAATATAATGTAGTGTTCTCTAGCAACAGTGATGTCCTAATGCTGCCTCTAAAGTGCATACATTCTTTTTCAGTGTACTGTGATGTAGTACTGTGCAGGGACAACAGTAACGACTGAAAGTGAAGCTGCTTATTCATGGAAGCCAGTGCGACGTGTTACTGTCTGTGTTAAAGTGTCTACAGGGTCGATGCAAACTACATTACTGGGATTCGTTTAGAGACTTAAAATGTTGCTGCTGCTTAGATTTAAAATCCAGGAATGTGATAACTTTGTCCATGCTGCCAAATGCACTTGTGAACATTAGCTTATCACACCATAGATGAAGGTAGAGGTGACTAGAAAATAAATTCAAGAAACTAAAAAAATGATGGTGAACAGGTGTCAAAAGATAAAATAGGTGGGACAATGGAACCAGACTTACACTTTGGGCACTAGCACCCTGGCTCATAGAATACTTTGTCTGGGTGAGAATATATACAACATAGATTTAAAACTGCTCAGCTGCATAATTAAGTCATTAATGTCAATTAATGTCATAGTGCAACTACTGTTTTGTGACAGGTATGTAAGTTTAGGATTCTTATATGACTAGTTAACATGTAAAGTACACACTGAAAAAATATAATATATATAAATGCAGTTTGTGTGTGCTCAAACCTCTCCATCTCGGGTCTCAATGGTTTTGATGAGAACTGTTTTCTTGGAGTGAATCTCTGATGAGCGCTGATGCTGGGACTCAGGACTGGTCTCTGTGAGAACACATTCACACAGCTCTTAAACTATGGTCCTCTGCTGCTGTTCCACAAACTGTACTTGCTCTAAAGACACTTGCATTGCTCTTGGGAGATAAATCAACATTAAACAACATGATGATATATTCTGAAATTTGAGATGAGAGGCGTAAGTCTGTGGAATAACTGCCTGTGGAATAACTGCCTGTGGAATAACTGCCACTTAAAAGTCAAGCCCATATACAAAATCACTGGTGCTAGTATATCTTTACTGTTCCTAATAAATCATCTCTAATGATTGCTCACTCTTTTTATTTGAGCAACTGCAAAGGGTAGCAAGTCACTGGCAGAGAGTAATTTTACATTTCACCTGTAAGTGAGGAGGCTCAGTTGTAAGATTATTGATGTGTGGTGTTGTGATGATTGCCACTAAATCAAACAGTGAGGTTGTTTGAGGGTTCATATATCACCACACAGTGGACAGAATGTGATGCTACACATGTGTGTGTAATACCCTCAAAATAGCACCTACCATATACAGTCACAAGCTATATTTAGTCTTTTTTCATTCCCTCATTGACTCATCTGGAATGTAAAATGGATTTTTATGGATATTCATGTGTGAAGGGAAGATTGAGTGGATTCTCCCACCTCTGAATCCAATGGAGGAATAAGCAGACTGGACAGGTGCAGTAGTGGTGATCCTGTAAATAATCATGAACATGTCAGTAATATATACAGTAGATCTAATATTGTCCTTTTTCACCCACATTGAATATAAAGAGCACACATACCTGCTTTCCTCTCCCTCCAGCAGCTTGCGGTAGGTAGCAATTTCAATATCAAGCGCCATCTTCACATTGAGGAGGTCCTGGTACTCTCTCAGGTGGCGAGCCATGTCATCCTTTAAATAAGTGCATGAAAAGATTTCTGTCAACTAATATTTATCATCAGAGATGCAGTGGCTAAATCTATGAGTTCTGGCCAACGGTTATCCAAATTCAGTATATGTTTGTCACGACCTAGTATCATCTAGAGCCATGCTTCTCAAACTGTGGTACGTGTAGAACTTCCTCTGATAGTGGAGGAAAATCAGAAACGTTGTTCTACAGTATATACCAGGGTATGTAATCAGATTGTGTAGAAAATGAAACAAAAAAACAAAAAAATTTAAATTAACTAATAATAATTAAAGTTCCACTATACCAGTGTTTGAAGTATATGCCAAGTCAAGTCAAGTCAATTTTATTTATATAGCCCAGCATCACAAACACAATTTGCCTCGAAGGGCTTTACAGTCTGTACAGCATGTGACACCCTCTGTCCTTAGACCCTCACATCGAGTGAGGAAAAACTCCACAAAAAACCCTTTTAAAGGGAAAAATGGGAGAAACCTCAGGAAGAGCCACAGAGGAGGGATCCCTCTTCCAGGACGGCTAGACGTGCAGTAGGTGTCACATGAACAGAGTTCAGCAGTTACAAGTTACAAACAAAGCATCAAAAATTCACAGAGAGAAAAGACAAGAAAGACAGAGACCAGGATGATTCAAGAATCAGTAACATTAAGAACAATTATCATTGTCATTATGTGAGGAAGAGGAGGATGACGACGAGAGAGCAAATTATCTTACTGGGAATAAATCTGCCTCCTGTGAAAAGTCTGTAGCTGACTTTACTCGGCCTGTTTACACCACTGTATTTTCACGTTGGCGATGACAGTGTTACTTCCAGAGCTCAATATTTTCTCAAGTGGTAGTTGAAATAAAAAGTATGAGAACCGCTGATGTAGAGGTTTCATGTACCAAGGAGCCAGTGTAAAATCCGTATGCTGAGTACCTTCATTTTAGCAATCTCTTCCTCCAGCCGTGTGATAGTATCCTGGTAACCAGAGGCCTCGCGGCCCATGCGATCCTCCATGTCTCTCATCTGGCGCAGCAGAGACTCATTCTACAGTGGAAGAGAGAGTTAGAAGTGAGCAACAGAGTTGCCTAAAACAGACTGAAAGAGACAGAAAGAAAAGGGTGAAGGTGTATGTTGAAGTTACGAGTGAATGAAAGCACACTCTTTGAGAACAAAAAAAAAAGACAAAATGCTGATCAGGCTGAGGAAAAATACTAAAAGTAATGAAATTAGTCACGAGTGTGAGAAGTTGAAGCTTATACTCACAGTGCCTTTCAGAGAGTCAATCTCGCAGGTGTAGGACTGGATCTGGTGTCTGTACTCCATGCTCTCCTGCTTGGCCTGGCGTAGTGCATCACTGTTCTTAGTCACAGCCTGGTTCAGATCAGACACCTGGAGAGAGAGGGGTTCAGTGAGCTATCAGCAGTACTGCTTTTTCAGGGTTAAGTCTTGGTTTTAGGGTTAGAATTGGATTTAGGTTAGGGTGAGGCATCTACTTGTGATGGTTACGTGTGTGTGTGTGTGTGTGTGTGTGTGTGTGTGTGTGTGTGCCACCACCATACCTTAGATTTGTACCAGTCTTCAGCCTCTGCGATATTCTTGGCAGCGATGGCCTCATACTGCATGCGGATGTCCCTCAGAGCAGCAGTCAGGTCAGGTTTGGACATGTCCATCTGGATCTGGATCTGAGTGTCCTGCATCTGGCTCTGCAACTCACGGATTTCCTGAGAGGTAACAAGAGAATAAAGATCATTTTAATAAAAATGATGATTAAATAAAAGTGAATTAAGAAAAAAGAATAATTATGTGGCAGCATTTATTATTATTATTATTATTATTATTATTATTCAAAGAACCAATTTGTAACATTTACTGCCATCTAGGTGATATGGGCCACATGGTGGAACATGTGGCTAGCACTGTTGCCTCGCATTGCAGGATGTAACTAAATACCCTATCCTTGGTTCCCTTCCTACAGTGCGGGAAAACGTAAATGTTGTATTTGATTTCTGCTAATAGATCAGTTAAAGTCATGTTGTCCCTCTCACAATCACAACACTTGATTGGTAACTTCACATTGGATGACATAAAAAATTGGGCATAAAAAGAATAGAGTACAGTCAGTGCAGTACAGTCTATGTCAATAATATTAAGGTTGACTTCACATATAGACAAATACAATAAAATAAACTAAAGCGATTAATTTCTGGTAATGTTACCAATGCATTGACAGCTACTCAGATAACACAGTGTCATTTCAGGCAGTAAAAATACAACTTTCAAACTGGTAAGCCTTGGACCTACTCAGCTGTCTTCCAAAAGATATAAATAACTTTGCATCTGTTCTTGTGCGTGCACACCCACAGACACACACATGCACACAAGCACACAGAGACACAACAGCTGACATGCTTTCCTCAACGTATCAGCAGTTTCTGAGAGGTCATAGTTGAAGCGGGGAAGACAGAATACATAAAAGGAAACTCAAGCATGCCAGCATGTGTCTGGGTGTCTCCTTTGATGTCTGCAAGTGCCTGTGTGCAAGTGTGACACTGCAGAAGAATTAAGTGTACTGTATATGTGTGAAAAGATAAGAAAAGGAGACTGACAATGTGAGGTTGTGTAAATGTGGTTAATAGATGTGTTTTAACATTGATGGGTGTGTTTTAGTGTGAAATATTCCATCCCCAAATAAGATGCATGTGTACAGAGACTCGGGTCTGATATTACAGGATATACGTTACATGATACTGTACTCACCACCCAGCCATGTAGTGCATAGGTATATTACAGTGGGTGTGTCTTGCTAAAGGCAGCCACACAAAATTAATAGTCAGATCAACAAACCTCTTCATGGATCTTCTTCAGGAAGGCAATCTCCTCTTGGAGACTCTCAATGCGTCTCTCCAGGTCCAGCCTGGCCAGAGTGGCATTGTCAACATCCTGATTGAAATACAAAATAGATAAACAACTAAAGTAGCAAGATAAAACAAAAAGTTGCAACAATAATGGGGAACTGAGGGGTAACTGAGGGAAAGAATGTGATAAAAGGGAAAAGAAATAATAAAAGGGGGGGGGGGAATGACTGAAGACTAAGATATACAAGAGTGAATTTATGGAAATAGAATACATACGGCTCTAAAAGCAGACAGGTTGTTCTCAGCCTCTTCCTTCTGATGAATCTCCTCCTGCAGTCTGCAAAAATGGAAATGAAACAGGAAAAGTTGAAACATCAACACAAACTCAACAAATGTGTTTGAGAATCTGGCTTCTTCCTCGGGGACCGACTGATACAAGACTGATGTGCAAGATACCGATGCTCATTTCTCCAGCCTTACTTTTTTGGATAATGGTAGATTAAAAGAGTAGAACAGACGAGACAAACACACCACAATATAAAGTTTATGGTTTATTCTTGTATATGTACCTGCACGCATGCACACACAGATACATATACACATCTTCATTTAATACAGCTGGGTCTGCATTATTTTGACCTCACACAGCAAACAGGAAACCTATCCATGACACTACATGATGTACTATATTAAAGCAAGGAATTACACACACACTTGCTCTTTGATTCCTAAAGCTATGTTGCAGCTGCTCTCACAATGTCAGATGAGAAGGGTAACTGTGATATAGTCTGCCCTTGATGGTTCTGATCCCAGAATTAACATTTCACAGAGCATTAAGAACAACTGGTTACTGTAGAGCATTGTGGGAAATGCATGCAAACTGTAAAGGTGTCTCTGGTTCAGATCATTGTGGTCATATTTATGACTTTGGTCATTTCTGTTTGTTAAACTGCTCCATTGTGCCTCTGCAGAAAATATATCCAACAAACTTTAGTGCTGCGTTATTCATATTAATGTCCCTGAGTGTGTGTACTGTATGTGTGTGTTCTTGTACTTGTTCCCAAGTGAGGACCAAAAATCGTATAACCCAAAAGAGACAAAGTGAGGACATTTTGGCTGGTTCTCACTTTCTGTCACCCCTTAAAAGGGCTTTTTCAGGGTTAAAACCTGGTTTTAGGGTTAGGGTTAGAACTGGGTTTAGGTTAGGCATCTAGTTGTGAGGGTTAAAGTTAGGTAGAATGTATTATGTATATGAAGACCCTCACTTTGATAGAAGCGCAGACGTGTGTGCATGTGTGTGAGGCAAATGCCTTTTTTGCTGGTACAGCAAATGTAGCAGTAAAAACGCCCTTGCAGGGGAAAAAAGCAGAAATGAACCAATAACAGATTTTACAATATATAATATGAAGGTCTTCATCTGGGGTGACTGTGCATGTGTGGTCACATGTCTTTGTTACCTCTTAAGCATTTTTCTTCTGGCATAACCACTGACCTTGTCAGTACCAGCACTCCTCATGGGGATCAAACCCTGGTACAATCAAATTGCTGAGAACCTGGTTAAGTTTAAATCTAAGATTTGACTTGTGGTTAGATTAAGGTTAGGGTAAAGCATTAACTGGTGTTGGTTAATGTCAGAGGTAATGCTTTGTTTAGGCTGTCCAAATGAATCAATGCAGTATCCTATGAAGTACAGTTACACAGACCTGTGTGTGTGCGTGCGTTTGTGTAGGTACTTTGCCAAACTTCATTCAACACCACAGGCAGCATTTTAAGAAGGCCTGATAAAGAAAAGTGGGTGTTTGAATAATGTGATAAGTGTGTGCATGAGTGTGTATGTAATACAGTATTTGCTACTTCTTTAGGACTTTTCTGACATAAACACTGGCCTTGTCAGGACCAGTAATCCTCATAGAGACTAAAACCTGGTTCCAATGAAGCAAAACCTAATTTCTGAAGACCTAGTTCAATTTAGCACTGATTTAAACTGAAATCCCCTGGATAACTGCATTTTTAGACTGTTCAAATGGACATCAGTGCAATGTCCAAAGAAGAATACCTATGCTATGCTACAGTTGTATCCTCCACAGGAAGGTCATGGGGGCACTGGAGCCACTCCCAGTTGATAGAGGGTAAAAGGCTGGGTACACCCTGGGCAATGTCCAATTAACCTAATCCTGAATCTGGATGTTTTGGGAGGAAGCCAGAATATCCAGAGAGACGCCATGCACACATATAGGGAAAACATACAAACTGCACACAGAAAGTCACTCTGTATATTTGCAATATTGCTTGTTGTTGCGGCGACAGAGATTCTAAATTCATAGAGCTGACCCAGTAGCTACAAATAGGCTGGTACACCCACATTACATCTCTCTCTCTCTTTCTCTCTTCCAAACACAGTGAGATGTCGTGTGTCTCCATCTACTTGTCTTTCTGCCTGGCTGGGGCTCTGCTGCTTTCCCTCTGACTGAAACCTTACCTGTCCATCTGTCTCAACTGTGTTCCTATGAGTCTGTGAGTGTCTTTCACTCATGCATTCCCTTCATTTTTTTTCCCTGCAACATCTCTTGTGAATAAATTATAAGATGCTTTTGCGAAAAAGTTGGTGGAACGTAACGCTCATTAAAGTGAGTTTATCCCCAAACCTTTCCTTTGTTACTCTGTTTTTCTGTTCCTCCAAAAAAGCAGCCATACCTTGGGAAATATGTGAGTTGTTATAGAAGCCACATTTTGGGAATTAAAAAAAAAAAAAACAGGTGAAACAGGATTCTTAATGTTCAGGCTTCTGTAAACTATTTAAATAATTTTGAAGAGGAACATCACTGGTTAAACTCCTCACTAGATGTGGTAATAGTAGGGAGAGGAAATTGCTTCTAAAAATTTAGCTGATTATAGATGAGCAATATGTCAGAGATTAAACTCTGACTTATACATCTGTTATTCTGCGAGAGTTAATATCAGTCTGGAACTCAATCCTGCCAAAGTCCTCCTCATTTTCTGGGAACTTAGTAGCACAGCCATATATACAAATTCAATATACAATATATCATTCAAGTGCATTACCTCAGCTTAAGTTTCTGCAGGTCATCAGCCAAGTTGTCCCTCTCCACCTCCACTCGTGCACGTTGGTTGGACAGGGCCTCAATCTGTCTCCTCAGTTCCCTCATTTCTTCTTCGTACATCTCAGCCACACGCCCGGGCCCCTCACGACCCCTCAGCTTCTCAATCTCCACCGTCAGTGCTGCATTCTGCTGCTCCAGGAAACGCACCTTCTCGATGTAGCTGGCAAAGCGGTCATTGAGATGCTGAAGCTCGGCCTTCTCATTGGTCCTTGTGTTGAGAAAGTCCTGGTTCATGGCATCAGCCAAGTTGAAGTCAAGTTTCTCACCAGAGTAGGTGCGCATGGCTGTAGAGGAGCCGAACCCAGCTCCTCCAGCACCAGATGACACTCTGTAGCTGGAGAAAGAGGGAAGGCCAGCGCTCTTGACCTCATACACTCTGGTAGACATATGGCTTGAAGAGGCACTGCGGCCTCCTCCTACATTGGAGAAGAGGGAAGACATTGGAGAAGAGCCCACGCCTGAGCCGAAGGTGCGGCGGTATGAGGAGGCAGACTGGGCTGAAGAGGAGTAGGACTTGCTCATGGCTGGTTTGGCTGGCTTGTGGTTTTGAAGGAGCTGCTGGAGGTGCTGAGACCCAACTGTCCCACTGGGCAACTGGGAGAGAAACTTAAGTGAAGAAATGTAGGGCACAAAGTGGAGCTATTTGTAGAAGCGCCACACCCACTCATACCCCAACCACTCCTCTCTGGGCTCTCTCTTCCACCAGTCACCAAAGTCTGTGCTCTGACGACCTCCTACCCCATCCTCACAACTCCGCCCTGCTTGGTCTCCATTTTGAATCAAAGCCCAAACCTACAGAAATTTGCCATGCAACCCCCCCCTCCATATTTGATGTTGATACATCAGTTTCTATTCCACATTTCTTTCATTAGTTGTGAACAAATCATGTTCAAAATAAAATAAAAACCATGAATATTCATTTAAGAGCTTTTTAGTGAAAGTACAACACAAGTCTTTACATCTCAAATTCTGAGCATAAAAGCACACTTAAACATCTTTTTGCTGATTTGAAAAAATTAAGTTTAATCCATTTGTATTAATAATGTTTTGCATGAATGATTGCCTTTTGAGGGAGAAGCCATGATCTTGATTCCCTTGATTAATATGACCTAGAGGGCATTTTTATAATCAGGTTATTATAAGTCGCCTGTTGATAAGTCATACAGTATTCTTCAAGCCTTCACTCCATATCTCCTCCCCCTCTTCAGCCACTCTTTTTTTCTCCAGCCCCACTTATCCCCACATTCCTTTTCCCCCTTGTCACTCCTGTTGCCATCCCTCGGTTCAGCTGCCAAAGGGGTTTGGTTTCAAATGTTGGAAAGACCAGTGTCCGTGTGTGCCTGCGTTGTCATGGATGAGGACATGATTGAGTGACTCAGACCGTCTGTCTCTGCATTTTATGCGGGAACTCTAATGTGACAAGACATTAGTAACTTACCTCACTATAAATAGGCTAATTATTGAAATTGTGTCATTTTACCATGGCATCATTGTGATTGAGGTGAAGCTGGAAACCGAACCATGACAGCACAGTCTCTCTCACTCACTCATCTTCTACCGCTTTATCCTCCACATGAGGGTCATGGGGGTGATGTGCCTAATTCCAGCTGACATAGGGTCTCCTTAAAATTATGTTTTAAACATTTTTCAACCATGTTCTAATAAATGTTTAGCAGTGCCCATTATACACTTTAACATTTGATATAGTTTTTGGTTTACTGCTACATGTGCAACTATTGAGTCACTACAGGGTTAAGTCTTTATCCTTGGTTATATAAGCAGCAGTATACAGTTTAACTGACAGAGCTGCTGCTGGGAAGGTCGAACAATCCAGTTTTCTTAAAGGGCTTGCCGCTGTATTGCAGCGTACCTTAAAACAACTTGATCACTAGTTAGTTGCCTAAGTCTTCTCTTTTTTTGGTGCTTAGTGGATCTCTCTGGAGGAAAATTGCTGCCTGATGATGAAAAGTGCATTTTGATAATTTAAAAATAAATAAATAAATAAATAAATACACTAAATAAATTTCTGCAGCACAATGGGATGGACAGCAATGTGGTCATGCAATGTGTCCGATCATGGCCATCACTGGAACAGAGGTATAAAAATAATGGTTAGCCTTAAGGAAAGTATAGGCAAAGTGTTCGGTTAAACAGGCAGTTAGGTTAAGATAAGCCGCCATTCATAACAGTTTCATATCAAAACTCCATGTGTGTTTTTCAGAGAGAGTCACTGTGTCAGAATGAATAAATGTTGGGGGTCTATAACAAAGTCACATGTCACACTGGCAACCTGGGGCGGCTGCATCTGAAACCAGCACCAACTTGTGTGGCATCTTTACTCTGTCCTCTGTCATAGGACCTATATCTAGTTCTGTAAGGTGCTAAATACTGCTCCGTGAACTAAACAAAGCCCTAACCTTTGCCTGACTTCCAAAAACATTTTATACATTTGAAGGACCCGCACATCCACACAGTATTTCCAGTGTTCTGTTTGTTAGTTACACCAAATCACAAAAAAAATTTGACATATATGAATGAGACAAGTGCATGTATTATCAATGAGTGGTTAATCTGTTTTGTTAATATTTTGTTTCTGTACTCGAATATCTAGTACAATCGAACAGAGTCGAATGTATGAATCTATAGTGGAGATGAAGGGATCGCTGTGTGGTACCATGCATGTATTTGTGTTTGACACAGCTGCGTGTGCGTTTGTGCATGAATGTGTGTGTGTTAGCTGCCTGCGGTGTCAGCTCTATTTTTAGCTTTCCCATTTAAACTCTGTTGTCCAGTCACTTTCCCAAACGATCATGGGACTGAAGACAGAGTGTGACACCCGCAGTAAAAACATGAATAACGATGGTGCTTTTACTGGCATGCTAAAGGATAAATATACTTGCTGATATCAGATATCAACGGCACCAGTTCAAGAGTTGTATTTAAAACATTTGGCCACTTAACAAGTGTTTTTTTTTTTAGAGCATACATTGGAATACTATAAAACAACATTTTATAATCTGCCATCTGACGTAGGTGCTGTGAAATACAAAACCAAGATTTCATCTTCCTTTTCATTTCAACAGAAGAAAAATAAGAAAGGACATTTTTCTCCCACAAATTTGTTTTTCAAAATGAATGCTTTGTATATATATATATATATATATATATATATATATATATATATACTGTATATCATCAAGCCTTCTTCCAGGACCATGACTCAGGATAACATCCACAAATAGAGTGTCCCAAGTCATATCCTCAAACTGTGTGATTTCCTATGTCAATGCAGGAATGATGAGGGGGGATTTTCACTACTGACTGACAGGATATGGGCATGGTGTTACTTGACCATGTTATTGGCTGGTAAGATTAAAGCAGTCATCCAGGAGTTTCCCAGTTCAAGAGCAAATCAGCAGCACAAGACAGAAAGTGACCAACCTACCTAGTTGCCTAACAACCCAGATACACAAACAATGCCAGACCCATGGGCGAGAACAAATATCCTTAAATTAGCAGCCGGATCCAGATATTAGATATGCAGGCATGCACACATTGAGTCCAAGAATATGAACAGTTTACAGAGGCCAAGCCCTATCAGCCCTGTCACTATTCTAGGTAAAAAAAAAAAAAAAAAAAATCAGAATTTTTTAGAGGATGCAGTGTGCAATATTTCAGCTTAGCAATTTAGTATGCCTTAAAAAAGACTGAATGAAAGAAATGAAACTAAGGACTGTAGCTCTACATTATATGTGCACACTCCTCAATGTGACTTAGTATCACTGCTATTCATTGTGATTAGATGTAGATTGAAAATATATATGCATTGTTTCATCTATCAGTGTGATTCTGTTTTTTGTACTACTCATTTATAAAGGCACATGTAATAAATGTGAGGGGAAAAAAGCCAAAGCTGTTATATAATCTTTACTTTCAACCATGTTGTGGGGTATTTGAGATGCAGGAAACCCCTCCACAAGAGCAGCACATTCAATTACACTTTAAACCTCTGAGCCATTAGACTCGAAAAGATCTCGAAAGGCAAAGGCTGGGTTGGAGGTGGTAAAGCCTTGCCAGCAGTGTGAAGGAAATCAGTGAGGAAGGTGTCTGATTTAAATGGACCACCTTGGTGTGACAGCTGTGAATGGAGCTGTCGTGCATGACTACATTGTCCTTCAGGAACTAGCACAGAGCTTAATTTTTATTCCTAACTATATTTGCAATGTTACTTAAAGCTTATTTTGAACATTCAATAATTCTCTAAAAAGTACAAAAAAAATGCTCAGTAACCTTAAAACTAGTTTTTAACCTGGTTCAAAAATGACACCAGCAGAATGTGTCAGTAAAGGTAGAATAAGAGCAACAGTGAGAGTGTGAATCTTTGAATGCTTTAATAGGTCTTATATAGTGTTTGTACCATAGATATAGGGTGTCCAGCTGTTTTTTTTCAGTGATGAATACTCAATGTATGTTACATGGCAACCAAGCAAACATACAAACAAACATGCCAGTGAGTTGAGCTGCTGCCCAAGTATGACATGGGGTTGAAGGATGAGAGGTGGACTGGGAGATGGATTGTGTGTGTCCGTGTGTAAGTGTTCTTGTATTTGTTGCCAAGTGAGGACCAAAAATCATATAAACCCTACAGAATGAGGACATTTCGACAAAGTGAGGACATTTTGGCAAAGTAAGGACATTTTGGCTGGTTCTCACTTTCTGTCACCCATTAAAATGGCTTTTTCAGGGTTAAGACCTGGTTTTAGGGTTAGGGTTAGAATTGGGTTTAGGTTAGGGTTAGGGTTAGGCATCTAGTTGTGATGGTTACGGCTAGGGTAAGGGGCTAGGGAATTTACTATGTCTATTGATAGAAGTGCACACATGTGTGTTTGGATCTACTGTACATGACATAGGAGAGATACAATATCAAAAGCCAAGAGCAACATATTGTGCCTGAAATAGAGAGCAGTGGACATTAAATAAAACACAAGACATACAGGTAACTTCCTGTTTCATTGCAGCCCAGTTGCCTCAGAATTCTGTCAGTAAAATAAGCAGTGACTCATTTCAAGTAGATGATGTGTAACTCAATATTTAGTGTAAATAAACTCCCAGGAGTGTAAACAATGTTAATGCCGCAACATTATCGGACACCGACTGACAGACACAGCGTTGACTCAGGCTGAGAATCACCATGTGATCAAAGTTGAGTTTTTAATGTTAGTCTGCTGAATATAAAATGCACTGAAATTACTTTGTCTTACTTTTATCACCATGAAGAAGTCAAAAATGTGCTTCTTTCACCTGAAAAGATATCCACAAATTCATAAAGGGTTAATCTACGTCAGATTTTTTGTTCTTCTCATAACTTTGTGACCAGTAATGTTCACACATTTAAACGCTGTGTTGAGGAATTTTAGGAATAAGTCTATGTGTCATGTGAGTGATTTCAAAAATGTATTTATAATTGCATTAACCGAGCAAAAAAAAAAAAATCACTTTAGCAGATGCTTTGGACAAACACACACATTTTGTCAGTTTGCCTCTGTACACCACCACAACAAATTTGAAATTAAACAGTAAAGATATGATTAAAGAGTGGACACCCAGTATTAATTTTGAGGGATTGAACAAAACTGAAGGCAACCACAGTAAGAGCCTGGTAGTGCATATGCAGGGAGAAAATTCAAAATTTGGTGGTGTCCATGGGACATAGGCAGTCATTGTCTGGAAAGGATGAGGCCTTTAATTAATCATGATTTAATTTGTTTATCCAAATATTTCTGAGCCATGTATAAAAATGCATATAATTCCTCAACCGCTAATACAGTTCCACACTTTAATCACAACTTGTTTCATTTCAAATTCATTGTGGTGGTGTACATTGTTTAAATAGCTTGTGGGGATTTTTGGAGGAGTTAATCTATAATGTTTTATATAACTGAGAATGATGTCGGACAGTTATCATTGATTCAGATGAATTAAGGGAGTTGATTGGTTTAAACAGACACAAGAGGGCGCAATGGTACAACTAAACAAAACTGAGGCTCCTGTTTAATTCGGTTGGATTTCAACTAAAAGGAACTGTTTTTACTCATATATTATATTATATTATATTATATTATATTATATTATATTATATTATATTATATGTCATTAGAAATAGTGACTTGTCTTCCTTATGGGGACAAAAATCAAGTCTACATCAATTACTACATTTTAAGGTGAAGACATGTTTTAAAGTTAGAACCTTTAAAGTTAAGTTTAAAGTTAGTAACCTTTAAAGTGAGGTTAGGGTTAGGTTAATGTCAGGGATAGGACACTAGTAATTATGGTTAAAGTTAGAGTAAGTCTCAGTGCAAGGTCCTCTGTAGTCATAGAAACCATTGTGTGTGTGTGTGTGTGTGTGTGTGTGTGAGAGAGAGAGAGACATATTGTATTGAACAGAATATAAGCACCTTGACATTAGATAAAGGGGTACAATACGGCTTGGACTGTTTGACCTGGCTCTGCACGCTCTGTTTAGCATGCACGCACGTTTATGAATAATAAGTGCATCACGTTTATGAATGGGTGGAATCCGTGAACCAGCGCGCGCACTCACTATTCTGACGTAGCTGCAGGTGTTTTTTTTTTTTCCTCCCTGTCTTCACATTGGACGTTATTTCTGCAGCTGTGCTGTCGTGAGTTGATACTACGTTCACGGCCTGTCTCTCGCTCCTCTTCCTCCTCCTCCTCCTCCTCTCTTCGCTCCACCTTTTTCACTGTGAGGAATTACTTGCAACCATTTATTTATATTTATATTATAGTGTCTCGGCTTCTCGGCTGGAGCGTGGGGCTGTCGACCCGCTCGGACACAATGGGGATTTAAAAAGCAGGAGAAGGAGACCAAAGCATCGGGACTCCGCATCCTCCTCCTCCTCCTCCTCCTCCTCTCTCCTGCTCTGCCGCTGCTGTGAGGCTGGAAAAAAGATCATGCAACACCTTAAACCATGGCGAGCTCTGCTCCTCTTAACCGTGCTGTACCAACCAGGAACCTCAGACAAATATGGTAAGATGATGGTGATGATAGTGGTGACACTTTCACTGCTGTGAAATCCTATCAGGTAGTCCATGATAATCTCATTCTCTTTTACTTAATCTGCCGTGACATACCACGACAATATTCCTGCTCAGATTGGGGACATGTGTATTTATTTTGTCTTTCAGGAGAGGTGGATAAGAGAAGGGGAGGGGTGCAAAGAGTGATAAGGAAGAAGCAAGATTAAGTCCAGTGAAACATTTAATTTCTCATCAGATCAAATAACCAGTTTGGCAGTTATACTCTTAGTTATGTCTTCCCTCGTGCTTGTTGACATAATGTTGATATTTTATTTATTTTTTTCTTCCTCTACTACTAAATCCACACGTTGAGAATGGACTGCCCTGTGTATATGGTAAAATAATTATAACAAACAATAAGTAAGGCTTCATTAAATGAAATATAATACCAAAAACATTTGTAACTGATTTAAATGAACACATAGGGCTGATCTGAACACAAATATTGTATACTGGATGTTGCACGAAGAGAGAACATTTTTCTAAAAATGTGTTTAGTGATGAATTCACAGTGTTATATTTACATATAGTTATATATATTTTACTCCACAATCAACTGTGAATTATTTTAAGACTCACTGATGGACTGCCACCCCCGCAATATTCCCTCCATCTTTATTTAAATATATTTGGGCATTTATTATTCATAATGCATATTTTGTTTTTGTTTGTTTTTTTCTTTGACTTTATAAATAACGTGCAAACACAGATGTGATTTGTGTAACAGCTCAGAAGCCACTACTCACCGTAGGAGGTGTTGACTGCATTTTTAAGGTGATAGAGAGATATATACAGAACTGTATGTATTAGATCAAGTCAAATATATAAATAAAAGACAATTAACTTAATTTCTGGAGTTTATTTGCTAATAATAACAAAGAACACTGCACAGCACAATGACAAACCAATCTATAATGCATTTGGGCTTTCAGCACCATGGACAGAAACCACTGTAGCTTCCTTTCTTCCAATAAAACCTTTCACACAGACATCCATCCATCTGTTCTTCTGGTTGGCCATCCACACACAGCATGACATTCATGTCGTCACTGCAGCTTATTATTATTTCCCTAAGGCACAAGTGTCTCATTACTGTGAGGAAACTTGTATTTTCTTTCTAAAGGATGTGTAGTTTTAATATTTTTAAACTGTTTTCACATACAAAGTAATTTATATACATTGAATTTTTCAGATTTTTGTCATTCACTAACTCCTAGCCTGCAAGAATATAATCACAATGCTTTTCTCTGTCACTGTATTATTTCACTTGCTGCTCTGGAGCTTTAACATGTAAGCTCTTAACATCTGAAGTCTTTTTTTTTTTTTTTTGCTCATCTGAAGAGGAAGTGGAGGTTTTTGTCAGACATTCACATCACTCAGTTCACATGGTCATAAGGCTGACATCCTCCTCTGTTGCTGCACTTCAGAATTTTTCGTAAATAACTTCATCTAAACCGAGAAATAAGGATACAATGAAAACATCACCCTTCCTGAGATGAGTCACGCAAAATACTGTTGATGCGTCACTTCATTGAAAGCTAGAGAAAGTACTGTGGCGCTTTGTTCTCTATCCGTCTTTGTGCCAAGGTAAATATTTACCACACAGACATATCAGTTTAGTAAAAAAGCTTTTTGTCTGCTGTCTCTGGGATTCAATATGAGATATATTTTCATGAAGAAATTTTTGTTCATATAAACCTACACACAGACAACGACTTTAGTGTTTATACATACATATATAATATATATACACACACAGCATATTTGGATTTTTTATTTATTCTAACAGGCACAAAAGAGAGATAAGAGACATGTGACATGAGAGAGAATGACAGCCTAACAGACAGATTTATCCATGTTTATTCAGCTGTTTTTAACCTCCCATCTATCACCAACCATCTGCTCCATTCCCACATTGCTTTACAAGGTCTTTTTTTACCTACCCAAACTAAAAAAAACTGAAAAAAACAAACACTGGACAAGAGAACATTGGATTGGTGTTTAATTTGTTCAGTGACATCTATACAGTATAAACTTAGTCAATATAAAATTAGTACATTCATTTAACAGCAGGACCAACGTTGTAGAAAGAAAGACAAGATAATTCTGTATTACAACGAGGATTATGAGAAATATCACTTGTTGTGAGCCTTTTAAAATGGTCATGTCATTTATAAAAGGGTTATGACTGATAATTGCACTAGAATTACATTTTTTAAATTAAACACATGGCGAAGATGATGGGTGCTTAGCTGCACAGTACATTTGTTGTTAATTGAAATGAGTAAGCCAGGGTTAAACTAACTTTTTTGTGTTTTTGTTGAGTTACCATGGGGATTGCTGAAGGATTTTACTCTGTGTACCTGCCAGAAATCTCTTTTTCTGTTTCTCACCCAGGTTGCCTATTTGAGAGAAAACTGTGCTCAAGGGATCAGTTTTGCTCACACGGTGAGAACAACACATACACACACGACCCCATGCATGTCTCTCTCTCCCTCACCTGCCCCTATCTCTTTCCTCCTCTTTATCTAAGCCCTGCCCCCCTTCTCCACTGTCTCCGTAGCAACACTGACATCACAGTGAGGTCGGCACCCCCACAGTTGTTGTGCAAATTCAATGATGAGTCACTGGAACACGCTTACGCACTTCTGTGTGGAAATTACTGTTACGTGCACACAGCCATCCAGCAGAATACAAAGAGGATGGGCTTACACAGGGTTCAGTTTGTGCACATCTGTGCGTCTGAGTGCAGAACACTGGAGAAAAATATGTGATTAGAGCGTCTGATTGGTTGTAATGACCCTCTTGTTTTTCTGGCTCTCTTTGGCTTTGTGTCTCTTCCAGCAGGTACAATGCCAAATAAACATGAAACATGAACTCATTATGTAACCTACTTACGTATCTGACTAAACATATAGCTAATGTTTTAATATGACATATTAAAACTGTATATGCATTAGTTAAAATTCAGACCCCCCCCCATACAAATTCAACAGCACATAATGTAATGTGTTTTAATAGATTAGTAGTGTAAGGAATCTCAATTAATTTGTAATGTAAGTAGCATTCTTCTGTTCCCATTGCTCGGCCTTTTTTGAAAAGCGATTGTTTGCAGGAGCCAAATGGGAGGATCAATAGAAATTTCTTCTGTCTGTGCTTTGAGTGATATAGAGACAGATTCATTAAAGGAGGCATCAAGAACCTGCTAAGTACATGATCAAGAAAAAAAAAAGAACAAACTCATTTGAATGGGTAATGTGTAATTCCTGCTTATTTCTTACAGAACAAAATATTGTGATATATGTGCATTGGTATGCTGTATGACTGTATTAGACTGTGTACTTGCTACTCATTGTCAACAGTTTCCATACACTCAATCAACTCCATATTTACAGGTTTAGTTGTGCTGCAAAAATACATCAGTACATTTATGGTGCAAAGAGCAAAGTCATGGTCACACACTGGTGTTAACCAGACATCGTCACCTGTGTTCTGTGCACAAAGAGGTGTAGCACCCTGACCCTGTTGTTCTTTAATATGCTGATCTAAGTTGGTGTCATCAGGCAAGGAAGAATAAAAGTGTCTTGAAACCATTGCTTCATAGCCATTATTAGCACACAATTGATAAAATCATTTTCGGGTTGTTTGGGTTACTAAAGTAGATGTGAAAATAAAGGTCCCCAATCATCAACATTTATTGAAGTCTGTAGAGTGACTGACTGACTTCATGAGGAAAATTGCACTGTACCCTGTCTGTGTAAATTTACTGGGGTTTACTGGCAGAAATGAAGACCATAACTTAAATGTACATTTGCTTAAATATTAAAATAGTTAGTTTTTTTTGGCCGCCTTAGAATAAGCCATTTTTTATGTACCTTAAGCGAGGGCCTTGCTAAACAGAAGCCTCCATCTTGTGACACGGCCATTAGTGTTTTGAAGCAGAAGCTTACTACATAAACAAAGAAGAACAACATCCTCTCTCTCTCTCTCTCTCTCTCTCTCTCGTTTTCTGACACACTTTAAAAGAGAGGAGTAAACAGAAGTGTCATTTGTTTGTTACAGTCTGTAGTGTCACTGTCAGATTTCACTAAATTTTACAGTGGACATTTAAATGACCCACATGAATGTAACTTCGACTTTTATCTTAACATTAATTTATCTTTAGATATTATTTTTTTAACATACAAAAATGTCGCTGACCAGTGAATATTTTGTTCCCTGCCCAAAAATAAAATCTACAGCAATAACTCAAACTCCAGGATTAGCCCCAGTCCAAATCAAACTTTGTATCTACTACTCCATCTTTAGCCAGGATAAAATATCCAGTGTCATCATCACATGATCAATATCAACTATTTGTAATGTGAATACAGCTTTTATAACCACACTATCATATGAATGGCAAACATTCAAACAATGTTGTTTCAGTTTGTTCATCTTTAGTTAGTAATTGTTACTTGCCAACCTTAAGTATTAACATTAAAAAAAAGATATTTGGCATTTTGCGTGACCACCCCCCAGGGGACATTACTCTTCAAACGGGATGAAAGTGAAAACGTGTCTCCTTACCTTTGAGTAACAAATAAGCTGTAGTTTCATATGAAATAAAATAAAACACATTCATTCTCTGTAAACATTTCATCATCTCACTCTGGCTTATTGGCTTGTAGGAGAATTAGCAGGTGTAGTGAAAGGCTGTGGTGACTCATCACTGCACCAGATAATAGTCTGCTCTACTTGTTCTATTATTTCATCTCGGGAGTGTGAGCATGTGGATATATTCTTTGTAAAAATGTTCATTTTAATTGTCAGATTTTTTTAGAGTTTGCCTTTTAGACCGTAAAGTGTCAGATTCACTGTTTGCAATTTGAATAACCTACACTGTGCTTTATATTTAGAAATATATGATTTATAGAAGGCAAATGCTTGGTGCAAATGACTCACAGTACGGCCAATACTAACTGTGTTAAGCTTAGACTGCGAATTAGCTTGTATCTGGCGGACGACTAGATGCATGTAATTACATGGATTACAGAGGAGGAATAAAATACTAAAATTTTAAATATGAGCAAAAGCTTATTATTTCTGTTTCCATGATGGTGGCTGAAGTTGGAGAACGATTTTTAAGAGTACACCGAAACTCTCATTGTCAGAAGGACTGTGACAAGCAGTTAGTGTGTGGACTACTTCAAAAGCTGTGACTCACAGCCGTGGGCTTAATGTAGTGTGGGCTACATGTGAAGTAAAGATTATTATAGAAATACTGCATCTCAAGGTTTACGTCACTGAGCCGTCTGTGATTGAGTGTCTACAGTTTCAGATTTCATTTAAGATGCCTGATTTTCCTTTCTTTGGTTCACACTATTTACTGGTCTGTCAGGGTATTTTCACAGTAGATCTCTTCCTCAGTGGATTTTCCTTGTGTATTCTTTCCCCCTGAATGTCATAGTTGCAAATTCACAGTTGTTCACAGGTTAGTGATAAAACTACTGTAATGATGGTTTACGACATATATGACATTTACTTTACTGTCACTAGCATGACATTTACTTTGTGACTGTGAGCTAAATATTAAATCATAATGTACAGTATGAGCAAGTGTGTGGTAGTTTCCTGCATATGAAAACCACACCCAGAAAAGACACTCGAGGTAAAATAATAGACACTCAACATCATAAACACATTTTAAAATGTAATAATTCAATAAATGTTTGCTAAGCTGAACTGACAGTGTCCTCTCTACTCTTCCAAAGGACACTTTCTTCATTATTTCTTTAATTTTGGTTTATTGAAAGAACTGAAATTCCATAGGGTCAAGAAAGACAGTGACTGTGAAAAAGGTCTGTTACTGTATGTCCCTTATGTCTGTAAAGTGGAATGTGACCATAGTTGTGTCTGTTTATTCTAGATGGACTGTTTGGTCAGTGTCATAGTTCAAAACAGAACCAGGTCCGGTATCAGGTGTCAGTTCCTGTTCTGAAAAGGATGCAGGAAGTGCTCAAACAGCTCATGCTACAGGGTAAGACTGAACTTAAGTATCATCAATACTGTATTAATTAGCATTTATGTAAACAATGAAATGAATTCCTCCAGTACAAATGCAAAAGGAAGATGTGTGAAATATATTTTGGGTGTGATCTGACTGATTACATATTATTCTATTTAGAATCCACCATGTTTGGCAACATTCTTGTACCTAGTATTACTTGGTCTTTTGCCAAAGCTCAGTACAGTCATAGTAAAGTTAATTTGTTCATGTAACAATGATTCATTGTTCTGGCTTGAATTCTAATATCCACAATTCATAGATGCTTTATGAAGACAAACTACTGTAATTCATTAATAATGCAGGTGCTTGAACACAATTCCTATTAGGAACAGTATAGATCTTGTTCTATCTCTCATGCACAACTCCTTCTTGTGCTTTTATTCTGCTACTGTGGCTTTTTGTAATTGATCTGTGTGTGTGTGCATTCAGGGCTATCATGGCAGGATGACATCACCCAGTATATTTTATCAAAGGAACTGAAGAGAGTTCCGCATACAACCACCACCGCAAAGCCAAACTCCTCCTCCTCCTCTTCTGCTCATTCGCCTCAGTAAGTTTTCTGTTTTCACCACCTTTACTTTAATCCCGAGCCTTTTCTTTTCATTTTTCTATCCATTTCAATGCATCTGTATTTATCCTAACCTTGTCTCTGTTTATTTCCTGGTTGCTAGGTCTAAACAGCAAATCCCCAATTACCACAGCTCAAAGTCAGGGTCGCCATCTCCTGGTGGCAACTATGTGGACTACATGATTGTTGAGCCTCCTCAGTCCCAAATGCGCATGCAGACAGCATCCATGGACCCATACACATACCACCAGGTTCATCAAATTTGTACCACAATCAGTGCTCACAAGAGAACCTTACATACAGTTTGACAAGTAACTGTGAAATGCCTCTCCTTCCCACATACAGCACAGGTACCAAGATGAAGTAGAGAGATCTCTCATGGGGGCAGGAGGAAACTACGCTCGCCCCTCTTCAAGGTCCCAGGCCAGTCAGAGAGAGCAAGAGCATAAGAGGCAACTGCTACAGGAAGCTTTGTCTCTCTACCTTGCATCTGCACAGCCATCATATCGCCACAGAGGGGCTACATCCATCGCTCCTGCAGGTAAAAGATAAAACACCTGAAGAGGAACACATCGTGCTCTACACATGGTAAAAAACTGTAATCTTTCATGCTGTAAGCAGGTCTGCCTTACTATGAGGACGTGGAACTGGAGATTCCAGTGGATTTTGTGGAAGACTACACTTTAGAGGAGAGACTTGGCACCGCAGGCAGACAGCAAGTGCCGCAAAACAAGAAGGTTCTTCAAGACTTAAGCTCTCTGTCTGGAAATAGTGGTAAGGAAAGGAATTTAACCCACTCTTCTTAATGTGCGTAATGTCCTCAGAAGAGGTATATTATGCAACACAAGCAAAACACTCGCTGTACATTATGACTGCACAAATTCCAGTATATGTTTTTTCAGTGTTATAAACTGTACTGAATGTAAAAAATAGAGCTAATAGTGTTTTCCTGTGTTTAGATGGCTTGCTCCAGCGGATGTCAGGAGTCTTGCAGAGGTACGGAGTTAATCCCAGAGAGCTCAGTCAGGAGGAGCTCTACAAACTAGCACTGATTCTGCAGCTGCTGCAGGCCCAAGACAAAACAGGTACACCCCCCCAATATTAATTGATGAAGTAAAATCATGCTACAGCAGAACTGTGTTTTATTGCAGTAGTTGTCTAAAACCTGTCGTTTGTCTCACACAGATTCAATTGAGAAAGACCTCTTAACCCTCAAGAAGGTATGTCAGCATCTAACACTAGCAGTGTTTATAAATGATAATCAGGATCTTTCTTTTAACAACAAGTCTTGTGTCATTTACACCCCTAGATGCAGATGGTAAAATCAGACAGTGTGCCAAATAAGATGCAGAGACCTGATCCAGTTCACAGCCCCCCTGGTGCCTCAGCTGCACCCTCCTCTGCCTCAGTCCCAGCAAGTCCTTCAGCCAGGAGCACTACCCCCTCTGCCTCCCAGCATCCTCAGGCTGCTCCAGGTGAAAGTGGACAAGGCTTGAAGGAGCATGATCCATTGCTGGTTGGGGGTATGGGCACCAAGGAGGAGTATGGGTACATTGTCACTAACCAGAGGTCAGTACTGGCACAAATTAAGATATTAGCTCTGTTGTTTGTTGTACAGTGTTTTACAAAAAATGGAGGCAGTCATCTGGTTGCAAAACAAACTCCTGTTCTGATCCTCAAGATGACCGGCGCCATGACAGACAACACCTGTTGGACAATACCAGCTGTCTGTCACACTACCTTACACGCATATGCGCTGAATTTATTATTAGTTAGGAACATACTCTAATTTGCATCTATGACAGCATGTGCTGTTGAAAAAGACCAGAAACTAGGGATGAGACCATTAGCTCATCCGGATGTTCACTGATCAAGTGAAGTGTAGGCTCCTTTTCCCATGTACTTCCATTCAAACTGACTTTCTTTCGCCCCCTGGTGGCTAACTGCTCCTTCTGCTCTACCTCCTGGGCTTGACTTTTTAAAACTGGAAAACAATGTCCATTATTTTTTATGTCCAGTATATGATAATATGTGGTAATAACATGGAGAAGCATGATGATGATGTTCTGTATTTCTCAGTCCTCTGAGCTTGTATGACGGAGTGAAGCTGCTGGAACTGCTGGCTGATAAGATACACCTGACAACCAGCAGCTTCATCAACATCAGGTAACACCACTGCCAACACCAACAGCTGTGTTTCACGTTTGTTTTGAATCATGCTCCTGTGTCCGTGTGCGTGTGTGCGTGTGTGACTGTTTTCATGTGTATGTTTCCAGTGTGGTGGGTCCAGCACTGACATTCCGTGTCCGCCAGAATGAGCACAACATGACGGCAGCAGAGGTGGCTGCTAAAGCTGGTGAGGCTCAAAGAAAGTCACATATGGGCACATTAAAATATTCCTACACATACTGAGCATTCACTCATGAAGTGAAATGTAAGATGCACTACCTTGTCACTCTTATTTGCTCCCTCAAATTCTATTTCACCAAAGCTTTTTTTTTTTTTTTCTCACGTCCAATTTAAAATGTGTGCTCTTTTCTTTTCTTCAACGCAACAGTATCTGAAAAGACCTTCCTGGAGTCTCAGACTGGCCTGAAGATTGTGCAGACTGGAGTGGGAGAGGTACTCGCTACACACGTACACAACCTCAGTGGAAAATTTCCTTTGAGCCTCTCCTATCAGAAACATATGGAGCTGTTGTCAAGGCAACAGAGATATCACCCCTCTGTATTCTTTAGCGTTTCCACTTTACTGGATAAATAACCAGATTTAGTAATGCCAAATGAGACTCCTAATACCCTTGATGTCACATTGTAGTCATGACATGTGGGTGTATATTTTTGCGTGTGGGTGAGGGGGAAAATTTCCTTTGAGCCTCTCCTATCAGAAACATATGGAGCTGTTGTCAAGGCAACAGAGATATCACCCCTCTGTATTCTTTAGCGTTTCCACTTTACTGGATAAATAACCAGATTTAGTAATGCCAAATGAGACTCCTAATACCCTTGATGTCACATTGTAGTCATGACATGTGGGTGTATATTTTTGCGTGTGGGTGTTTTTTTGTGCTTGTAAACGGGGTTGGGGGGTGGGGGGGGGCACGTGATCAGGAAAAAAGTCTGCATGACAACACCGTGTGACAGCTAGCATTTCACCTGTTGCCACGGAGTTTTGTCTCCTACGCCTCCCCCACTACTGTGGCTTCCTGATCCCAGGTGCCATGGCAACAGGCACAGGTGTCATTAACCTCATTATTTCCTCTGATTCACTCTGCCTGATTTCAGGCTTTTGATTTGCCAGCATCTTGCAAATGTTGTGCTATGGGTTATTAACAAAATGCAAATTAATAAATAATGAATATAAAAGTAACTGTCATATCTATTGCTGTCAGGGCTGCAAAATTAATATTGCAATTATCTAGCTATTACATTACTGGTGTGTGTGTGTGTGTGTGTGTGTGTGTGTGTTCTGTCATAAACACTGACCTTAAGTTTAGAGCTAAGCTTTGATTTGTAGTCAGGTTAAGTTAAGGTTAACTTAACCTGACTACAAGGTTAAGTTAACCTTACCCTACCCTATTTTAGGAAAGTGAGGACATTTTGGCTGCTTAAGACCTGGTTTTAGGGTTAGGGTTGGAATTGGGTCATGGTAAGGGTTAGGTACTTAGTTGTGATGGTTAAGTTTAGGGTAAGAGGCTAGGGAATGCATTATGTCTATTAGTGTCCTCACTAAAAATGCTGGGCAAACGTGTGTGTGTGTGTGTTTACTACTTTAGATTACATTGTGATTAAAAGATTTACATGGCTAAAATAACACATGAACATAAGTTCATGGATTTATTAAAACCAAAACATAGAGTACATAGGATATAGAAAATGTAAATTAGTAGAGTACTCTGTTGACAAAATTAAGAAAAGTGTTCTCCATTGAAATGGTAATGGTGACAAGACCAAAAAAAAAAACATAATATAAAACACCAATAACAGCAAAGTCAACAGCACCCACACAACACAATTCTTTTTAATTAAAGTGACTTAATTCATCTTCTAGTTAACAAGAATATGCAAATCCAGGTGTTTTCTTTCTTCACTTTTCCATTATGTATGAAAAGACAATAACTGTACTAACAAAAGGCAATAATATTGATAATACCGATGTTATTTATCTTATATCGGCATGTTAACATAAAATATTAATCATAATTGTAATGAATAAATGTTAAAGGCAAGATCAAAATTCAGTTGCAGCTCTTGTTTCATCTTGTTGCATATTTAGGATGAATTTGTGCGTGGTCTGCTTTTTTAATGTGAAGTGAAGAGGAGTTAGGTGTCTGTAAACATAAGTGGAAAAATGTGACTGTAATGTCTTATTCTGCTGGGCACCTGTACTGATATGACAAAAATAAAGATGTATAGTGGCACTCTGGATTATATTAAATGTGGACACATTAATGCGTGTCAAATGTGCAGTGGCTCATTCATCACTATTCTCTCCACCAATCAGGAATCCGGACACTGCAAGCTAAACTTCAGCCACTCACTGAGCTGACTTTGCTGTCATGTACATTCGCAGAGAAACAACTCTGTTGCTCTAATGACATGAGCGACCTTTAGATCACAGTGGGAGTGGCAGATTTCCTGGGGTGTCTTAGCCTCTAATAATCTGTTTTCTTTGTGTGTGTCCATATTTTTCCCAGAGGACAGATGCACGGGGTCTCCCTCAGGTAACCAAGGTTTCCCAGGGTTCCAGTGGGACAGTAATCACCCTTGTTTCCATGGCAGTCGTTGGCGGTCTGCTGGTATTTGCCATGGCTGTAGCTTGTCTGAGACACTATTCTCAGCAAGTGGCCAATGGGAAGCTTGGCCTGGGGCCAGAGGGAGGAGCAGAAACGCACTTTGATTACCAGGTGTGGCAACAAAAAGACATTTAGGACTGAGAAATGACATGTTATATACTGTTTGATGTATAACATAGGCTATTTTAGTAAGCAATACACTGCATGCATACTTCCTGCTTTGTTTTTTTTGTTTTTTTTTTAACCTAGTTTTCTATACAAAACACCTAAAGATGAGAAACATATGTTACGATTATTGTTTTTTTTCCAGTACAATTTAATTTCTAGTCAATGTAGAACTTTTCAAATTTTATATTATTATTATTGTTAGTATTAGTAGTCACAACATTAGTATTAGCATTTGTATAAGTATTATTAAAATTAAAGCTGTTGCGTAACTTTTAAATACATTCAAACCATTGTCCATTCATTTCATACAATGCTGATTAAGCCTGTAGTGATTAATCAGTCCAATTTTTAGCCATTTCGCTGGGTCTGGGCGAAGACCAGCTTTAACGTGCTTCAGTGAATGGATGTCCAGTCAAACTTAGTCTTTGGATTGAACTCTCAAAGTTGATAAACTGGCAATGCAAGTATTTCTGAAAATGCCAGGTAAAGCGGTAAAAACTGTGCATCACCCATATTTGCTCAGCAAACCCAATGCAGCTGCACTTATAAAGACTCAGCCACTCCCTGTGTGCCATCAAAATAACCTTAACTAACAAGGTGCAAACACACACAAAGAACTGATAATCAGGATTAATGAGCAGAATGGCTCCTCAAAGCCTATCAGCTCCACACGACTCTAGGTATGAGTTATTTTATGTCAAGACAGATGGAGCTAACAGCAACATTGTGCTAGTAAAGTGACACTGTTGCAAACAGATTGGAGTGTGACTGAAAACACTAAGAAGAGAGCACAACATTTTCAGAGGTAAATTATTCTGCTCAAAAAAACCCTGAACTGTGAGTCACCGCTTGTTGCCCCACCTGCCCCTGTGCAGCCACTGTATACACAAACACTCCCTCAGTCAGGTCTGATAGTATTGCATGACAAAGCCTGTTTTCAGATAAAGGACGCTGGATACAAATATTGTTTCATCTTTTCTGTTCAGGAAAATCAAACAGAGGCAGAATAATAACATCAACAACAAAAAAATCAATCACCATAAGATACGTTCTGCATCTGCAATTAACAGGAGTGGGAACGGACAGACAGGAGTGACCACATTTTTATATGAACTTTGTTATTCTTTTTCTCTGCTATCCTGTCCCAAACTAAACCTTCCAGTAAAAAGATGTGAGAACAAGCAAAGTAGTGAAATGATGGTTGATGGTGATGTTTATTTCACAGTAACAGATCTGGATTTACTGTTTCTTCCCTAATGTCTATTCAGGAGCTATGTCGGCAGCACATGGCATCCAAATCCTCCTTGTGCCGCCAGGACTGTGTGAGTGGGGTGAGCGGCAGCATGGCTGGGGCTGCCATTGGCTCAGGCGCTGGGGGTCGACGGGGCACTGACACATCGCGCGTTAGCAGCGTTTCCTCCCAGTTCAGTGATGGTCCTCAGCACAGTCCGTCCTCGACCCATAGCTCTACCCCATCCTGGAGCGAAGAACCTGCCCAGTCTAACATGGACATTTCTACTGGTCACATGATACTGGTGAGTGAGTCAGAGAGAGAGCAGTCTGGGTAGATAAAAGATTGACTTAAAATGCTGTTGCTCTTGAGGAGCAGTTTCTAATATCATGTTTGGTTTTACCCTTGCAGGCTTACATGGAGGATCATCTGCGTAACAAGGACCGTCTTCAGAAGGAGTGGGAAGCGTTGTGCTCCTACCAGGCCGAGCCCAGTTCAGTTGCTGTGGCTGAAGTCCCAGGCAACATGGACAAAAACAGACATGCTGAATGCCTCCCCTGTTAGTTCATCCATTATCCTTCACTTACCAATAATAACGTGTCAAATAAGCTTAAAAGCATGGCCATGTACTTTATGTTGCCCATTGACATGGACCTGAATATCTAATATATAATTAAAAATAACTGAGGCAGCATCATTCATTCATTCAGTCATTACATTAGCTAGTCCTTACTTAACATACTGTATGATTTCTCTTCTAGATGATCACTCTCGGGTGAAGCTGAAAACTGAAGTAAATCCAAATAAACAAGATTACATCAACGCTAGTGTTATTGTAAGAAATACAAATACACTCAATTCATGAAGAATCATTTGTTAAGAAGTGAATTATCCACTTATACAATACGAAGGGGTCTGTTAAACAACATTTGACATTACTTTTTTCTAACCAACAGTTTGATCATGACCCTCGCCAACCAGCTTATATTGCTACACAAGGACCTCTGCCCCACACTGTCACTGATTTCTGGCAGGTTAGTGCAACTTTTTGTTCTCGTCTATGTTTTTGCTGTCAACATTAATTGGGCCATTTGGCCCATCAGTCCATACTCTATAAAAAGTTTTCCCAAACTTTTCATATGGAGACCCACTTCTTAAAGATATCGATCTATAATAACCAAATTCACAATATAAACTGTGACAAACTGTGGAACTTTTTCAAAAATTTTGAATGCTATTTCTGTAAAGTCTAATACCATTTTTAGAAGGTTACCAGTTACGTTTTTCAGCAATATATGCTTGATAAATGAATTGCAAATTAATTTTATGTTATTTAAGAATTTCTATGGAAAAAATGTAATTAATTCTCTCTTAACCTATCTGTGGATCCCAACACTATCTGCCTAACAGTCAGATGTTAGAGATTTACTACACGTGTTTGCTCTTTCCACTGTGCAGATGGTGTGGGAGAACGGCTGCACAGTGATCGTGATGATGACAGCTTTGGTGGAAGATGGAGAGAAGCAGTGTGAGCGATACTGGCCTGATGAGGGCTCATCCCTGTACCACATCTATGAGGTTAATTTCATGCTGTGACTCATTAGCTTTCAGCTGACATAAACTGTAACATGTGTTACAACCAGGCCTAGAGGAAAACCTGATCACAAAAAGAATGAGGAGACTCCCTCTTCCCAACTCCCAAGAAACCATGAGCAACGCATTAAACAAACCATTTGAAAAAGTATATTAGAACAAGCACAAAATGTCCACCAGCAGTCTGACTGTGAGTGATTCAAAGGAAGTCCACTGCATCTGGGATTATCAGGCCTCTTAAACTGAAACCTCCTGTGCAGGACCAATCAGCTTCCAGGATCCACACATGTCATTCAATTAAGAATGCACACCTGCAACCCATCACACACTCACATGCATACAAGAAACAGGAACACATGACAAAAATTCACTGTAATGCATCCTTGATTTAACCCTGGTTCTTGGAGCATTCTTAGTTGGAGATCATTGTCTAAATTTTAGGGAAAAGTCAATTTTTAAAGAAAAAAGAGACAGTAAAAAGTACAGTTAACACCTGTAATTTTCAGAGGTTGACAACATGTGTCACTGAAGTCGCTTCTGCTCTAAGAATAACACTAGGGCTACATAGGCTTAATTTTCATATTGTTGATCTGGCTTGTGCCTGCAAAATATAATTTGTATTTGCATTACTGAGGATCGGCGAACATTAGAACTGGTGTTAAGGGAACCCCAGTCGGAGACTTTTTTTAAATGGGATCAACCATGTCATCAACTACCTAAGCATGCAAAGGCAGTGGAAAATTGAAACCCTCCAAAAAATGTGTATAAGGATGAACTTAACATTAACATTATTTAGTTCCCTCTCACATATAATTACAGTATTTTTGTTCACTTCATTGCTTGTTTTCTAATATATTTAGTACTGTACAAAAGAGCATCATGTGCTAACTTTGTTCATTTTATGTCTGTAAAATTGTCTGAAGTTTGGCATTTGGAATGGAGTAATGCGTTTGAAAGTTGGCCTCCTATATTAGCAAATTTTATCAGTTAAGTCGTACAACATCTCTAATGCTTAACCATTACTTAAATTAACCTGTGTAATAGACTTTTTTTCACGACAGATTTTTTTTTAAACATGAAATAGTAGGACAAAAAAGGTTTTAACCAGTAATGTTAATTAGGGTTCCAGGTTTAAGAGGGTAGGTCACACTAAATCCTTGACACTTTAACCTGAAGAAGCAGTTTTTTTCTCTGGTAAAATGTGATATATTACTACTGCATAGATGCTTCTTGTATTTTGTGAATGTGTTCCAATTAGCTGATTGAGAAATAATTACACTGTAAAACAAATCTAATACTTATACTCTATAATACAACTCTATTTACTTCACTTATGCAATACTTTTGCATAAGTGAAGATTAATAAATGCAACAAAACAAAATTGAAGGGTATACAATACTTAATGTAATTAAAACTGTTGTCCTACATTGACATTAACATTAAATGCATATTTGCCTGATAAAAGACAATGAAGGATCGTTTTTGTTCTGTTTTTGGTGTTGTTTACATTTTGCCACCCCTTCCTTTCTTCGTCAGGTGAACCTGGTGTCGGAGCACATCTGGTGTAAAGATTTCCTTGTGCGTAGCTTTTACCTGAAGAACGTCCAGACTCAGGAGACCAGAACTGTGACGCAGTTTCACCTGTTGAGCTGGCCAGCTAATGACATCCCCACCTCCACACGACCACTGCTTGACTTCCGCAGGTAAGAGACTGCACATCTACACACACAGAGACACACATTGTCTCCATATACGTATGATCTTGGCTTCAAATCTGAGCACTCAGTGAATACAAAATGGAATAAAGAAGTATTCAGAATGCTGTGGGTAAAATAATTCAAAGGTTACATCAGCGGCTTTGAATCCTCCTGGTCATCTTTATCTCTTCCATCACTATTGATTTTTTTTTTTTTTTTTGTTTGTTTGTTGTTTGTTCCCTCATGTTGCACTGTGTGAGATCAAGTGCGGCATCCATGCTGTTGAATGCATGCCTTATCATTATCTCAGCACACACACACACACACTCTCTCTCTCTCTCCTCTCAGGTTCTTAGGTTTGTATTTTAACATCTCCCAGTGTCATTTTTGTGGTTTGCAGCTAGTACTCTGGCTCCAGTTGCATAGTCACAAAAATGAGCATTGGCAGGTGTGACTGGCTACTGCATGAGGGACAGTGAATCTGTGGCTTTCTCCTCAATTATTCTTCCCTGTTTTCCCAACTTGCTGGTTTTCACAGTCTCTTGCATTTTCTATGATATCACTTTCTTTTTTGTTATGATTTTGTCTTTCCATTTCTCATTCTTCCTGCTGTATCACATACGAATTTAGTGTTTTTGTCTTTAACTTCCCCACCATTACTTGATACAGCAGCATACTTTTCTTTGTTCTCTTGCTTTTCAGGAAGGTGAATAAATGCTACAGAGGACGTTCTTGCCCAATCATTGTACACTGCAGGTAAATGAAAAATAATCTGACACGCTACAAAATTTGCAGCAACGTTAAATATGCGGGCTATTTGGAGAGTCATTTAAGGGGAAACACGTCTTTCAATCTTACAGTGATGGCACTGGCAGAACTGGCACATACATCCTCATTGATATGGTGTTAAACCGCATGGCCAAAGGTGAGACAGTTATTCAAATACGTACTGTTTTTGAGCATATATTCATAACATGTCATTTATTAGAGCCTAATGATGATCCAAGGATAACAAAATGATCATGAAACATTGAGGGTCAACATTTTTGGGTGAAGGTAGAATTATGACAAAAATCACATTATCTGCTACGGGCAGCAGTGATAGTTATTATTATGAAATATAGTTAAAATATTCTGACATTATTACCTTACAATGGGTGTTAAATAATAAGTAAAAAGAAGAGTTTTGGGAGCAATAACTGGTTGAAACTTAATAATTTGAGTTGATCGATCTTCTGTCATGAAGATAAAGATATCTCCAAAACTATGGCCGTGACTTTGTTATTGTTGTCATTAGGAGTGAAGGAGATTGATATTGCAGCCACATTGGAGCATATTAGGGACCAGAGACCTGGCTTGGTCCACACCAAGGTAACAACTATCAGTATGTGTGTCAGAATGTTTCCTTTTGTCTTGTGAAAAGTCTTTCTCTGTGTCTTATCTGTTTTGTTTTGCTCCTCTCTTTCTCACTCTTTCTCAGGACCAGTTTGAATTTGCGCTGACAGCAGTAGCTGAGGAAGTGAATGCCATCCTAAAAGCCCTGCCGCAGTGAGCTACAGCAACTGAGGACACACTGAGGCCATGCACACAAAAGCATGCTCCGTAGGACACTCTGGTACAAGCCAGTCTTGTACATCTGACCATCACTGTAAATAAGAATTTGCTCTAATACACTTGTTTTCAGCATGCAGTATTTTACCATTTACTCACTGTGTCTGGGTTTTTAAGTTTTGGAACATGCATTATATAATGCATGCAAATATACAGATGAGAAGATACACCATTACAGCACAAATTTTAGTCTTCACTCTAAAATTTTTATCTTATTAGACCATCAGGCCATCACATATGGATTCCAAGGACACAGAATGTGCACATGCTGTTTTTGTGTGAACCCAGCCTGAGCACAGCAGGTTGCTGTTTGTGGTGTCGTCACAGTCAGAGAAACCATAAATCACCTTAGTCTGAATGTAGCAATGTTATATTGCAGTGTAAAATTTTTACCGCCATTTAATTTTATCTTAGCCTCATGATAACTTTAAATGATTCCTCTCCAAATGGTTCTGCTCCAATTAGCTCATTTCCAATTAACTGTTTACATGTCCACCACAAAACTGTACACGGCTGTCTAATGATTGTGGATTGCAAGCAAGTTTTTTCAATAAGTGAGGCTCGTCTTTGCCTTGAAATATTTGATTGTTTACACACACACACACACACACACACACAAAATCTAAGTAACTAGGCTGGATTCCTTTCTTGTTCTCTTTTGTCTTATTCAGTGTACGTCCTTGTGATAAATGAAAATAATACATCCAGATGAGTGTGTTTATTTCATGTAGCAGACAGATAGAAAATATCTATAAAAATGTATTTTTGACTTGACCTAAATAAATTTGTGATGTGATGCAGCAGAGAAAAAGGCTTGAGTGCTGCTTTTTTTCCCCCTTGCATTCCATGAATAAAAGCAAATGTAAATTGGTGCTGTCAATATCTTTAATCAAGAGCAGTGAGGCCAGTCATTGTAGTCAGATTATACATCATGCTAGGGATGTTCAGGGATGCAATGTTTTATGGAACATTTAGCAGAAATTTGCTTTGCATCACATGGCTTCCACTAAAAAGACTGTCTCATTCTATTTCTAGTTGCTTTCATTTCCAAGTCATGATGTATTGAAAAAGGGGTACCTTGGAATAGTAGTATTCATTAAAAAAATATACAAAGGAGGTAAATATAAATATAAAATATAAGACGCGTTGATATTTAATTAAATAAAAAGAGACGTGTCCTGTTCATCTGTAGGGTGGTGCTACAACATAGCATCAGTATTTTTGTTTTCAAAGGGTTAGGGTTAGAGTATCATCCAACAAAAATGAGTCTCAGGGTGGTAATACAACTTAGCATTTTTTTCCAAGTAAATAGGTCACAAATTTACAACCTACTTACATATACAACCTTACTTACTTACAACCTACGTGTCTAGTGCAATAAACATATATGATAATATTACAAAAAATGTAAAAGTTACAAAAAAAATCTTATTAGACAAAGACAGATTAAACAAGAAAGGGAAACATGTATAGAACAAGAGAGAGAATAAAGTAAAATTTAAGATTGTGAACAAATAGAAAGCAGAAAGTTGACAGACATTTCTAAAACTGATAGTATTTACTTACAGTAAATTTGGTGAGCAGACTTCATATTTTAGCACTTACAACTTCCTTCTCTGCCCCCCCCCAAAAAAAATTCAATGGACAAAAAAAAAAGGTAAAATAAAATAATTAATGTGTGTCTCTTTATCTATATTTTCATCTGTAAACAAAAGTATTAATTATTTTAAAGGTGGTGATATTGTCTACTTCTGTGGATAAACTGCTCACCTCATTTTCTACTACTGGAGGATCACACAATGTGAGTACAATTTGATAATAATGTTCACCTGAACATAATAAATAGAGCTGTTTTAACCAATACACAGTCTATGTGTATGTGTAAAGCCCATTTTACAGGTACGTAGGTAAGTGAAACTGAAGCAGGCATATTTTAAAGTAATATTTTATAGACTATGCAACTTGTTAACACTACTGCAATACTGCAATAAATAAATAACTTTTTTAAAATATGTTTTTTCTGTCAAAGGAAAATTATTGATTAAGATGTTCTTTAATCTCCTCTAAGACCTGTTGAAGTAAAGTAACTTTACTTTAAATTTAAAGAATACTCACTCACTCATTATCTACCGCTTTATCCACTGAGGGTTGCGGGGGGCGCTAGTGCCTAGCTCCAGCTGGCGTTAAGGCGGGAGGCAGGGTACACCCTGGACAGGTCACCCGTCCATCACAGGGCCACATAGAGACAGACAACCATTCACTCTCACATTCACACCTACGGGCAATCCCGAATCGCCAATCCCTAAAAAACATCCCCAAATCTGAATGATTTTGGGCTGTGGGGGGGGGGGGGGTGCCTGGTGGGAGCCCACGTGTGCATGGGGGGGCATGCAGGCTCCTTGCGGGGGGCCCCTTGTTCTGGCTGGGTTGTGAGCCTGGGGCCTCTTGCTGCAAGGGCAAGTGTGCTAGCCACTACACCAACCGTGGGCCCCTTTAAGGAATAGAAACCACAGATTTAATACACTGAGGGTGAGTAGATTTGCGTGCTCATTGCAAACTACCGCCACTCTGTGTCCTTTCAGGTACAACGTGTGTAACCCAGAAAGAACAGCAACAGCACAGAACAACCTGTTCAAGTGGGAAGTATATGGTAAAACTTGCAGTTAAGTGACAGTTTGGGTTACTAACAGAATCACCCCCAATCTTATGAATAATTATACTATATGCTACTGTGATTGTGACTATCATTTTAAGTATTAGGTTTACTACAGTATTTAGGTAAATGTATTATTTCTGTTTTTAAAACCATAAGCAATGCAGCTGATAATATGCTGAATTTACTGCTCATATTATAAAAACTGTAAAAGTGTACATTCAATGTATTTACAAAAAGTAAACATCCCACCTCATAGGAATCTGTGATAAACATAAATATGAGGATAGTGGCACTTGAGTCCAGTCAAGGTTTTGATGAGTTATTGAATCTGCCCCACTGTTCTGAGAAAGTCCTCACTGGACAGAACCTGTTCTAGGATTTCATCAATTACATTGCACTCATAATTCACTTGACCGGGGTCCAGAGCAGGCACAAAGGTGATGAGAAGGCGCCCAACATTCTGCCGAAGCTCAAGCAAACTGTGAAGGAAGAAAAATTGAAGCAAATAAATCTTAGTAAGACTCAATCCATAATTCATACAATATGTGAGGGGGGGACAACTTTTCAAGAATCTAACCTTCTGAATGTATCTGAGCTTGAATTTGAGCTGGAGACAGCTGTTCTTCCTTCCTCATCTGGATCTAAAGTAGAATCAGTGGCTCCTTGTGCAGTTGTGCTTCCTTCTTGAGCATTTTCTCTTTGCTGCTGCAGACTCAACCTGAGCTCTTCACACTGGGTTGACAGGTTTGCTCTTTCCTCCCTTACACTGTCTAACTGGTGGTGTAGCACACAGAGAACCACAAGAAGAAGTAGAAGAAAATAAAACAATTCAGGATTATATGATTAATGAATAATGAATTATTATACATTGCAATAATATGCAATGTATGATAATTCCAGATTACATGAATTATCAATGATGCAAGTACATGTCCTGTATACTTGCATAGGCTACATTTTACCAAGATGGAACAAGGCTTCTGTGCATTGTCAAATAAATCTGCCAATAACATATACAACCTAACACGTGTGCTTACAGATGAATGCAAAAAATGTGTTGTTTAATTATTGTGGGATAAAAAATGTGTTCATTTTCCGGATCGTTAGCCATTTTAACGTACTCTTGAGTTTGCCATTTACACATGACAAACACATAGGTGAAAAATGTACACAACAGCATGCTGTAAGCAGGACACTAACCCGTTATCTCACTGCTGTGCATGAGATCACATGGACATTAACCAGAGATAAAACAAGTGATGGGATCTGTGGATATTTGCTTCCAGACATACAGCTCCTATTTAACATTCACGTTAAACAGGATTTGCAGATATGCATTTTCTCATGTCTAACTTCAACAAGTCGATGCTCATATGTAGATAGAAAGTTGTTGTATTATTTATGCTTAAAATAAAATACAGCTAGGACACTGACCTGCGAGCGCAGTTCATCTCTTTCTTTGCCTCTTTGATCCAGTTCCCGCATCAGATTGTCAATCTGCAGCGCAATCTCATCCGTATCCTTTTCCTTAGCTTGAACATTACTAGTCATTCTCTCAGCAGCTGCCAGTAAAGCCTCTTTGTCTTTAATCAACTCATCTACTTTCTCTCTGGCCTTCAGAAACAAACTTTTGTAGTCCTTCCCTTCCTCTGTGTCCTCAGATTCCACTGTCTGGCTGGCCTGGTGAGAGAACTCCTTCTTTACATTGGTTTGAGACAGCTCCAACACTCTGCTTTGCATTTCTTTTAGCTGGCAGGTAAGCAGATTTACCCTTTCTTTAAAGCAGTCTCTCTCCTCAGCGGTCTTCTGCATGAGCTCCACAAGTCCACCCTGTTGTTCATGTGCCTCAGTGGAATTTGGCAGGTGAGGTGGAGAGTATTTTTTTCCCTGGGAATCTGCACAGGAAGGTCCTGCAGCTTTGTCACTCTTTGCATGATGCGTCACTCCGTTGTGCAAGGTGTGCTCTTCTCGATGCTTGCTTTGCTCACACTTGATGGTGTATTCAACACTCTCTTGCTTAATTTCTCTTTGATCAGTGGTGCAGACACCAATATCCATGTGACTCTCCTTTGCTATTAAATTCTCTTTGGCTTGACTTTGCTCCTCCACTTCCTTCTTCAATTTGGGTGATTCTGTCTGGGTGGTGATGCTGGTTAGCATCAGAGGAGGATCTGTTCCAACAGCATCACACCTCAGAGACCTTGTTCCAGCTGCATTTGCCTCAGAGGAAACTTCCAAGGCAGCATCATCACTGCACTCCAATATAATGCACACATTTGCATCATTTGGTTCTTTTTCTGTTTTCACTTTATTCAAAGTAAAGCATGACTTGGGCGTTCTGTCATTTTCCAACATGATAATATCATCATCATCATCATCCTCAACAACAGGCACTGTTGTCCTACTGAAGCCATTTTTTCGTAATCTCTTAGGTGTTTCTTGTGGAGTAACAGGCAGTGTTCTTTTCATCCTGCAGATTACATAATACTCAGTCACTAAACTTCCAACTGAGCAAAAATTACATACTTATGTTCACAAACAACACAAAATCATACCTCGGGGAGCATAATGATGACAGAGAGCATACATCAGAAATAACTGGAAGACCACTGCTTCTGGACGGGCTGCAAGCTAACAAAAGAAAACAATGTACTTTAATGTTGAAAACTTAGATTATATTGTATACAGTACATCCTGTACAAGGTACCAGAAATGACATCATCTCTATCAGCTCATTGGATGCGAGGGCTCTAAAAATTGTTGCCCTAACTAAGTTGCACACCTCATTTCAGATTTATCCTTATAAGTAGCTTAAAGATGAGAGAATAGGGGAAAAATATGTGAGCTGTATCAAACTATGAAGGACATTCCAGACATTTAGACATCTCTTTAAATTTCCTTTAATGTAGCATATTAGGTGAGTGAGTTAAAAAAACAAAATAAAGCTTAAAAAAAGAGGGTTAATCTATTAGAAACAAGTTAGTCATTACAAACCATGTAACAGTGGTTAACATGTAACCACAATATGCATCAGTGGATTATCTCCTTGCCTTTCTGTTTATCCTAATGCTCGTAGGGTACGCACCTTCTTCGGAGGTCTACACCAAGTATAAACAAGGCTTCAGAATAAACCCACCTTCACTTGCACACAAATAGCAATTTTCTTTACCAGCTTGTGAAATTGTGGAAGAACCCAGTGGAGAGGACGCAGCCCTGACATCACCCTCTTGTTGTGACTGGTGAATGTTAAACCTACTCCTTGGAGTAGTGGGAGTGGCAATCTATCAACAAAATACCAAAAAGAAAACTATTTGATTTTCTTGAATTTATGATTTCATAGAGTTAAATCAGGTCTAATTTAAAACATTATCCTTAGTGTCTTTTTTGAAAACCCACTGTTTGACGCAGTTGCTGTTTCAAACTTTCCCGTTGCTTCCTAAGAGTTTCGTTTTGCTTGGTGAGATTAGCCAAACGCTCCATTTCCTGCCGCCGTTTAACATCCTCTGCCTGAACAGTTACAAAAAGCACAATTAATGATATCTTAACTCTACAGAATTGTAAATAAGTAGCAATAGCAAAATTACTGTTTATTCCAGATAATGCAGAGGTGTTATAGGTACCATATGGATAAACTAAAAATGGTAAGTAAAAGACAACAAATGCCATTTCCTTACTTCTTGTCTTTTCGTCTCTTGTTGCTTTTTGTTCAGCCTTTCTCTGAGACAGAAATCACAATGGTTAGTTCTAATTTTTTCAGTTTAAATATTGATTTATATATTTTGATAAAAAGTGTGATTTACTCTTTTTTGTAGGTTTTACAGTATGATTGCTGATCATTATCAGAGTCCTCTGGCTCCTCTTCCACCTGGCAGGTCCTGGAAGACAACATTGGATGCAATTGTAAAATTAGCAAATAGTTACCAAGCCCGGCTACATTCGGTTTGGCTGTTTTTGACCAAATCCCTCAATATCAATAAGGGACTTTTGCTATGGGGAAAATTCTTTTCATCATTACATGTGCCCAAGGCTGGCAAAGCATTCCTTTAAATATCCCATATAATTTTGTTAAATAATATTTTGACCTATCATTAGACTCTTCTGTATGTATGGTGTTAAAACTGATGGAATGCTGACCGGCAACAGCAATTTCTAGCTCTAACCCAAAATATATTTCTGTACCCTTTTCTTCCTCACACAAACAGCAAATTTAGTCCAGATTATATCTCTCCATCATTTAAGATAATATTACATGCCATGATCAGCTTTACCTGTCCACCATCATTAATTATATACCGTCATTCCTCTAGACTTAAAAATAACAGCTAGTTTGCAAGCTATTGGGAAAACACTCCAGGAATCATGTCATTTGAGCAAAAAATAGTGTTTTATAACAGTGGAGTGTGATTACTGCAACGTGATTATTTATACTATCCTTGTTACCTGAACTGAGGATCAGGGTTCATAAGACAAAACCATTTTTCTGGCAGCTTGCTGCAGTCAATCCCATCAGGGAGTTTGCGCCATTTTAAACAGCTGTCACACTGCACCCAGTTTTGATCTGGTCGCTTTCTGGGGACAAAAACAATAAATCAGAATAAGAGACAAAATTCTTAGATAAATGTATGTTGAATATAAACTGAATAGAGTCAGTTATCCTGCAAAAGTACTAACTCGGCATCCTCCACTGGTGTATTGTTGTTTGGGTTGTCTTTATTCCTCCTGTATTGGATTTCTTTCCAGTATTCCTCCAGTTTGATCCCCAAATTGATGATAGTTTTCCTAAAATGAGAAATAAAGCATGTCAAACCTCTATACTTCTAGCCCCATGCTGACAATTAATATGATAAAAAAAACAACAAAAATATCATTAAAACTGAATACATTATTGATAGAGTCACCTATATTTGTCTGTCTCATTGAAGCTCTGTTTATTGTGGGTAGGATCCAGAAAGTTACACTCTATTACACCAATGACCCCAACACCTTGCTTGTTTGCCTGCAGAAGCAAAGGATCCATAAGAGACAAACACCAGATGATAACATTTAGAAACAACTGAAAATGTGTAACCAGCAGACACACTGCAAACTCACCTTAATCTGACAGCCTACACGTTCGTAAGCTTTGATGAGGCGATTCTTGTGATACATCATAATGCCATACTGGTCTTTGCTGTTGGTGTTATACCCGAAAATAATGGGTACACGTCTGTTCTGAATTGACCTTTAAGGAAAATCCTAGAGTAGGGAAACAAACACAAATGCACAACTCTAGAGAAGCTGTGATAAAAGGATACCAAGAAAGTCGGCTTGTAGTGGTCCTTTCTGCACCAGGCAAGACTCTTCGCGATGAGCTTAGTTTTCACCTTTTGACCACGTATGATGATCTGCATTCGTGGTTTCAGGTACAAAATTCTGCAATATGCCTGCATCAGTTACAAAGAAACAAAAGAGTTCAGAGAGATGAAGAATGAAATGTAAAACTATGATACTTTAATTTGACATCCCCACAAAAATTACATACAAATAAATGTTTTTAATTTGAGAAAAAATAAATAATATTTCTGACCTTTACTTATTATCTCTAATAACAAAAATTCTTTGGTTATCAGACTTGTAGACATGGGGTCAACGGACTGGACAGAGGGATGGGACCTTTTCCTCTTACATGTCTGTTCTCTGCATCAAAGGTTTCCTAATTAACTTCATACTAACCGTCAACACAGAGTTCTGCTTGGATATTTTACTTTCTGTTATCAATTGAATGTGTGTGGATATGGGAGTGAACATGTAACCTTATGTATAACAAAATGACTTTTTTCAACAAATTATACAGTTCCTTACCCTCAGTGAGTAAATACTCTCAGGGATGTACGATGAGACCATGCTTGAATGTTGAGAAGTGTCATTCACTCCTTCATAGACGTCAGATGGAACTCGAATATCGTAACGGTCCTTTTCAAAATCAAGCTCTAATTGTCCAGCAGATGTCCTGAATCAACACAAGCATGTATCACTGTTTATTACTATTCTAATTCAAGATTTTGACTCGAGCAAAATTTATCTTCTCCAAAAAGAAACATGGATATCTAAAAATGGATTTGCAGAATTTAGATAAACCTGCGAAGGTTCCAGATGATGATCCGTGTGCCAGTTTTTTCCGTGGACCAGGAGGGACTGATATGACTGAGCTCAGTGAGAAGCTCTTCCTGTGTTCTGAAAGGGGAATAGTGCAGGATATCTTGCAGACTGGCTTTGTGCTCCTCTTGGATAGACATTAAAGATCAAGTTAAAGAAAAATAAAATATTACACAAAAGTTAACTTAGATACTCCAGTAAATATTAACATTTTATCTGTTAATATGTTTTGTGACTGAATTATACAAAGGATATGTTCTCTTGATTCTGTATGTTCAAAGCAGACAATTGGTACAATTATTTGATTTGCACTGATCTCTGCAAGGTAGGTCTGAGAGAGCATCCCAACACATGAAGTGTTCTCTGACTTGGAGAAAACAATGGCATCTTTGCCAAGACGCATGGATCCAGACTTGAAGCCGTTGCCATAGATACCGATTGGTGCTACACCATTTAGAGGTGTCTTGTCACTGTACCCAAAGCTTAGGGGAGAAAAAAAGTCATTTTAATACTTAGATGACTTACATTAAGTTAAAGAAAAACATGTATGAAAAAAATAATAATAATAAT